>JABSTT010001711.1:0-24575 GCA_013339685.2 Hyalomma asiaticum
ATTGTAAGCAGAACAAATCCAGCAGCAGGACGAATACAAGCAACTTCAGACGGCATTTAGAGGTATGTATTGAATTCTGTAAAACGTCTTTTGGTAGAGTTGGTTGTTACGCACGTCGCGGGCGCTAGCGCCCGCGGTGTACGTATTATTACACCGCAGGCTCCAGCGCCTTGCTATTTTTTCCGTGTTTATTTGCGGTACAATCGCTTCAATTCGCATTTGATTGTTTCATAGCCCTCCTTGTTGCATGACATGGTCAAAGGTGTATACGCCAGTGCGTCACAATATTCGCATTAACTGGAATAGCAGTTATAAGAACATTACATGCGAAAATTCGACGTCGTCGTCGCTGTAAGATTGCATGTACGGTCACTGCATGCAAGCGGTGTACACTGTGAACGACGCAAGGAAAAGTGAGAGGTACAGCGTCCAGAAGAGTCTGAGACGTCGACAACGTGCGGCGAGGGAAGTGGCTGTGCAGAGGAATAGGCCGTCTGCTCTTCAACCCTTTAGGAAGCACCTCTCAGGTCTTTGCTGGCTGAGAGCCCGCACCCTTTAAGAGGAAGCTTTAAATGGTGCCCAACTCCGAAGCGGCTCATTCAAATACATACAAAACGGAGAAACGCGATAGCAATTATATGGAAACTCCAGTGCATGTGTGCCGTGTTCGCATGCAGTCGTGGACGTTGTTGTGAGGTTCCGTGTAAAGTACAAACAAGGTAACATCGTCGCCGCGACGTTCAGTTAGCGTTGAAGCAAGAGGCGGCACGTAGGTCAATTCGATCGCTGCTACTCCTCGCTGCCGCACTCCAACAGCGAGTATTCGCGGTCATCGAGCGAGATGTATTCTGTTTACCTGTGCACGCGTTACACCGTGTTTGATAATTTAGTTAGTCAGCGAACCTTTACAAGTTCATACGGCCCATAATACTACTATCCTTAGTTTGTATAGCTGTCTACTAATTTGCAGTCGCAATCGATGCTTCGCTTTAGGTCGAAACTGTGACATTTTTCAGATAACCCCTGGACCGATTTAAATTAAATTTCTTGCATTTGAAAGTGAAGGAATTGTAGTGACTATTAGAATTTTGATTTGGGGGGTGAATATTGTTAAACGTTTTTCATAAATACAAAAGTTCGAAAAAAAGACAGGAAGTTTACAAATTAATACCTGTGCATCGAAAAGAGATTTCGCGGTTCTGTAAACGCCGACAGCATCCACTTATCACTCAAAGAGGACAAATTCGATCTGTCAATTTCTATCTTACATGAATTTGTCACGTTGTGTACAAGGGCTCTGCACAAGCTGTATTTCCATGTTACATTGTTTCATGTATCAATTTTGTCCACGTTAGACGTACTGTTAGATCAAGTTCACATAACTGATATATTTTTCATTGATGAGTTGTAAAGTTCAGTTTCGTTTTCTGAATTTCGCGATGTTTGCCAATTTTCAATAAAAATTAGCGACCTAAATAAATAATTTGAAACCAAACGTCACCAAATTTTAAATGCAACAAACTTCGTCAAATTTTGTGGAGTGGTTGCCGGGAAAAACGAATCCCCCTCTATATGTATTTAGATAGGAGCACCCGAGCTAAAGATTCCTCTTAGTAAGAGCGCAATTTGATGGATGCCCAGGAGAGCGCGACAGGGAACGTCCCGGTAGCCCAGACGGACGGCGCGACGGCGACGACGACGCGTCGATACTGCTTGTATTGTAAGAGCGCCTACTTTCCACAGACCACATGAAGAAAGGACACATCGGCCGCATTTCGATGGGGGCGAAATGCAGAAAACAACTGTGTGCTTAGATTCAGGTGCACGTTAAAGAAGCCCAGGTGGTCCAAATTCGGAGTCGCCCACTATAGCGTACTTCATAATCAGATAGCGGTTTTCGCACGTAAAATTCCGTAATTATTAAACCACATGAGGAAAGAGAGAAACGGAGTGGGAAAGGTAGGGAGGTTAACCCCAAAAGAGGAAAAATATCGGGGTGCAGCCGTTCTGGGTTAAACGTAACATCATGTGAGGCGCTGCGTATGAGAAAACAGAAATACTTCTACAACTAAAAGGTTGCCTATATAAAGCAACAGTCACGGGTAACTGTTTACTTCAATATATTGCACTGCAACTTAAGTTATAGAGGATTGTGAGATTATGTACTCGCAAGACATCGGTTCTAGTGTCAGCGAGGAACAGTAACGAGACGAATGGTATTTGATTTAAACGTAACTATTTTAACGTGAAACCTGAAGTTGAGATTTAATGGTAGCAAAGTTACAGTAGTGCCCGTATTACTGCGAACAGAGCTATCATAAGCGAGAAATAGCGGACAGCTGGCATAGGTGCTAATGCTAGTGATGCAGAACTATCGATAGCACTATCGATACTATCGATGGCTGAGTCACTATCGAACTATCGATGGTACGAAGAACTATCGATGGCACTATTGGCTGTAATTTCAATAGCACTGTCAATAGTATAAAACCAACTGCGCGAACTCATCGCCGCATAAACTTGGTTCCCCGTGGGCGTAGTCTATGGTTGTGGGGATAACCATGGCCATGGCAGGATCGGCAAGGCGGCGCTATAGCTCGAGATTATTTACTACAACATGAAGCAGACAGCGCCAGCAGTATTTCTTTGTTTACTTCTTATGCAGCTTCGGACCTACTAGATCCTTTCACGTGCGGGTCGGCAAAGCAAGACGAAGCAAGCAAATCAAAGTAGGTATAAATCGCGAACGGAAAAGGTATATCCGTCCAAGAATTGGAAACAAAACCATCCGCCATGGGCGCACAAATGCAAGCAAGGAAAGGTAGCTCATATCACGTGGCTCATATCACATGCTTATGTTCCTTCACCGAAATGTTTGGCTTACATAATTAAATTGAACGGTTCAGCGGTCGCGGCAAGGAAGCCGTTCACGTCACGGAACTGCAAGACCTCGAATTTATGTTGCGTTTTGTGGTTTAAAGTAAAAAGAATCACGAATGTACTTTTGTTTGTAAGGTTTGACTGCTTGGTTTTGAGCATTAATTTATTAGTGGACATATTCCGGCATTTTCACTGAGATAATAATTTATGTTGCGTTTTGTGGTTTAAAGTAAAAAGAATCACGAATGTACTTTTGTTTGTAAGGTTTGACTGCTTGGATTTGAGCATTAATTTCTTAGTGGACATATTCCGGCATTTTCACTGAGATAATTTCATTCATAAAAAGATTGCTCATAAATGAAACGAGCCGAGTACTGCGAATAGTAGCCTATTGTGAGTGTTCGAACTATCGGCAAATGGACTATCGATAGTATCAGTAAATTTTCTTGATCCGGGATTTTGCGGATCAGACAGGTTCGTGGTGGCGAAGCAACGCCGGGCCCGAGCTTCGCGATGGAGACCGCCGCCGTCTTCGAGAGGTTGCCCCGGAAAAGAGACGCCTTCGCCACTGGACGTTTAACAATAGGACTTTATACAAAATTTACAACAGAGGGTCTGGCCCGCGAAGTGGCCTCCAACGATCGTGCCGGTGTCCAGCCGGCAAGCACTTCTAGCAGCAAAAAGACCCTCGAGCTTGCTCAGGCGCTCCTTTTATCCCCCTCTCAGTAGCTGCCACGGGTGGTCCGCCCCTGCCGAAACCGGCCCGGCAGCGTATTTCCATTCCGGAGACAGCTCGCGACCAAGGAGACGAGCCGCGCGCCCATTGGCTCGCGCGAGGAAGTGGACTTCGGCCATCGCCGTGCTTTCGTACGTTGCTCGTATGCACTCCGAAGCAGACGAAAAAGTACCGAGGCGTACGCCACTTAGAATATGAGGCATGTCAATAAACTTCAGGCGCTTCGAAAGAGACAACGCGCGTACGTGTTCGGATCGCGCGGTGCTTCAGAAGACGCTGCTAACGCTGCGCACAGGCCGCTGGGCACGCCTGTGCGCGATCGTGTTGGGATATCGCCGCGTCCACTACGCCGCAGCCGACGCGGTACCGCGCAGATCGGATCTGCACGTACGCTACGCGTGGACCATACTACGTACATCTCAAGCAGTTACATGCCCACTAGGAACAAATGAAGACGTCGGGATGCGACCATGTTCGATCGCCGTGCCTACCGTGTCGCAGCCGTCGCAGCACATCGGATCGGCGCGTACGCTAAGTGTGGACCATACTACGTGCATCTCAAGCAGATACAGGCAGTCACAGTTGGAAGAAATGAAGACGTCGGGATGCTGACAATCGGTAATCTTATTTTTTTTTTTGTTACTTTTCATACCACCGGTGCCAAACGCGCGCTCCTGAGACTGTCAGTACGGCCGGTATATAGCGTTTAGGGCACCCAGTGCATGAAGGCTAGCGACCCTCGCGTACTCGCACTAACATCGGCCGACGTATGCAACTTACATACGTATACTTGTCGATACTGTGCGACTATAAACGTGCCTGTATAATAGGCCATGCCACCGTTTTGCAACTCGCGAAGGCAAAAGAAAGTACCGAGACTGGGCAGGAACACATACTACGGTCCCCAACTGGTTCGTGTGCGGTTCAGCTTCGACCCCCTCTTCCCACACGTACATACACACACTTGTATTTTGGGCGACTTCGTGACTCCTTTCGTCTTTATTAAAGTGTGCGCAGTGCTGCTTGATTCATTCACTCGTGACCCACAAGACAGGCCTGTCATCCCACAATTACAGAGACCAGCTGCACTGCGTCGAAGCTTACGCACCCCTGCAAAAACGGGATTACCGCGAAACACGAGACCAAAGGTATCTCATATCAGAGCATAAACAGGAGCGTAGTTCAGAAATCACTATACTGTATACTATCTCCTCAACAAGCACTTTATCTCGATCGTTATAAGTCTTTCTTCCAACTCGAAACGCAGATTTCGCAGAGTATATGTGCCAGTATTTACACTTCGCGGACGTTACTTAATTGACACCATGCCAGCCAAAGCTCAGCTGTTGGCAGCACTCACGCATAATTATTGTGCGCTACACAGTGCAAGTGATAACATGGGATGCTAAGGAAAAATATTTTTCACCACTACACAAATCTGCATTGCGGCGAAGCTTTCCTTTCACAGGAGTAACAAGATGATCTAGATAACAGTACGCGGCCGACCAAGCATTTTATCAGAATGAAGTTGGGAAAGTAAATTAAATCCTACTTGTGTGCTCCGCCTTAAATAGTAACGTGACCTAATTTTGCCGTAGTATTCTGTTTTCGCATAACTTCACCACAATACATGTCTGTAATGTAGTGGAGCTTACCAGAGCATATCTGCTATCAAGCTATGCAAACCATGACTTGTCATAAGTTCTCATAACAAGGATATTGCTGTCGCATCACTAGCTCATTTTTTTAGCATATGTGACGGAGGATCTTATTGAGGCTGCTTTGTGCATTTTTATTGCGGGGACTTTCGTGGCGAAGAAATGGAAAACAAAAGCTAACTGTGGAAGAAAATAAGAGCATTCCATGAAATGACCTCTATGTTTGGAAATTTACAAACACACTTTGGCTTCAAACCAGTTCTTTGCAAGTGAAAGAAACACCATGTGGAATATCGAAGGTTTTGTTACTCACCGCCTCTTCCTTGTCAACAGAACTGATGTTCATTTCCTTACACATGTACTTGTTAAAGCGCGCTTATTTTCTTATGACTGCATAATTCATGCAAGACTTATAGGAAGACCAAATCAGACTTCACACAGATGGAAATGAAACTGAATGCAGTAAATAGCGAAAACTCCTGCAAGAATGTATTTCACAAAGTAAATATTGTCAGAGCATACATGTTTGGGCATTACTGCCCGATGTTTGTATTAGGAACCCAACAGAAATATCTTTGTTAAATTCAGTGAACTGTCCAAGACACTTTGAAAGCATCCCTATGCTACGAGTAATATGCCAGCAGACCTCTTGTACGGCTTGCGTTAGAATGCACCAATGCCGTCTTGGCACTTCACAAGCATTTAATGTAAAATAGAGTGGAAATACAAAACCTGGCACCAATATTTATTTATGGTCGTAAAAAAAAAAAATTGTTGTTTTGACTGAATAAGACCAAGTCACACTAGGGGCCTTGAAAATGTGAAAATACTTGCACCTGCAAAATTTTTACAGACTCTGAATTTAACACGTGCAGTCACTACGGCCATGCCGAGTGCTAGAAAATTTGTTCAGTGCAAGATATGTCAGAAATAAAAGTGATAACAACACCTAGAGCACAACAGACCCACATTCTCATGTATTTTGTCATGGAGGATAAATGTAACTTGCCCCCCTTTTTTATACATCTACATGCGAAAAAGCCTGACAACTAGCACACTGCTAAGATATCGACGCTCACAAATACAGACATTTGGAATATCGGGGGTTTTTCAGCAACGTGAAGAGATGCAGTCACATTACTTTGTAATACAGCTTGTAGACAGCAGCTTTCTGATAGCACTCATCATACGTAAAATGGTCTTCTACTGTTTTATGCTGGAACAGCTACTGGTGGAGCACAAACGCTGTGTGCGAGGAAGTTGTGCTTGGAGAGGGATGGTGTAGAAAGGGCAACCAGCAGTTTTAGATCCTCTTGATGTCTGGCAAGCAGTGTGCTTCAGCAGCTATCACCTACTGTTGAAATTTGAACAAGCACTCCTTCTTATGCACTTAAGGTATCTGAAATGTATTGCATGGCAGCACTGTAGTACACTCTAAATTTGATCACGAGATGTTGTAAACGTTTCATTCTCTTCGAAATGGAGCAGTTTTTCTTTAAAAATGCATGCCACTATCTGAGGCACACATTTCTTAGTCTGCATGTCTTATGTGTGAAATGTTGTTTGTTAACTATCACAGTGACACAATTGTTTTTTCCTGTTTTCCTGTTTCTTCTTTTCCAGCATGGCAGAAAACAGACGCAGCTTTTGTTAATGAAGAAGTCCAAGAACTGCAGCAGAATTCAATGTCCATTGCAAGGTTTCTTCGAGGGCAGGAATGGAAAGGGACATATTGCCTGATATGCACTAGTTGGCCTAATTAAAGAAATTATTATAATATGTCTGTAATCAGCCACTGAAACCTTTAAAATTTTAGATATTGTTAGCAAACAACATTTTGATATGATTTAGAATGCACTAGAGCAAAACTGAAATTGTTTTACTTTTGAAAGCAAACGCGAGGCCTTCAAGTGTGTCAGACAGTACTGTAGCGTAAATGTAAAAAGTATGAGCAACACAGTCATGCATTAAGCAATTCCATTTATTATTTTCCTTTAGACAATGCATGCAAGGAGTCATAACACCAGCAAGCCCTGCTCGGGTAATTCTTGTGTTCACTTTTTAAAACACACCTTGAGGTTTCTCGTTAATCACAGTGATTAATGGCATCCACTAAAAACATTTAAAAATATTCTACAAAGGCAGCTGCTGTTCCCCTTACAGTACTGTTGAGCAGAGCACTGGTACCTGTCAGCATTCAAGCCCTTAGGGACCCTGATCCGCATTGCTTGGGAGTTGAACCTGTAATTCGGGCAGAAAAAAAGAAAAAATGTTAATGTGGACACTTAAAGGCCAACTCCGGTAATATTTTTTTAGCATGTCAAGGTAATGGCCATTCCAAGTTCCTGAGACACTCCTGTTATACTCCTGATAGCAGAAATGCTCAGAAAATGCAAAAATAATTTTTTAATCACGGGAAAGCATGAAACCGAAGCTGAAATCCAACGTAACAGTGGCAACAAATTGGTCGACCCGCCTTTTGTATGGTGTGACAGTGCATGGGCCCTTCCCCTAGCAGTAGTGTCGGCGCGTGCAGATCTCAACGGCCATGGTATGGTAGTGGTGCGCTTCTGTCGCTTTGCCTAAAATGACTTCAACACAAAGTGCGGCCAATAACTGTAGGAAACCAGGTGGGCAGTTTCAGGTAATCAGTAAAAATTGAACTGCAAGCGATCTGAAAGCCTGTAATTTTGCACAGATGATGGAAGTGTGCCAAGAAACGTGCGCAGTGAATTTTATACAGATATATCAGCCTCAAAATATCACTGGAGTTGGCCTTTAAGGTGTCAGTGTTGTAGTGACGTTGCTGACAACCTTATGCAGAACCTTGCTGTCCCATAAGATTAGAAATGTGTGGAAGATGCCTATTCCCAATCACGGGGTACTTATGTAGAGCAGTGACGCTGAGTGGATCATATCAGCTGTGGTGAATACCTGTATAGCTGTGCTCATGATATGCATGTATGCACCACATGAAACTTCTTAGGATCAAAAGCCTGCTATGCATTGGCTAACGCATCATTAAGTCAGAAGTTCTCGCATACATTTTTGCAATGTCAATGTGAAAGCAAACAAATTTATGTTTTCAATGCAGCTGATTGAGCCCCTGTGATGATGTGTGGTCATAAAATGTCTTTCCAGCAGATGATGCTGAAAAATAGACTAATGAGCAACATTGTGTTGACTAGAGAGCAAAAACATACAAGTGCAATCATGTGTCTTTCAAATGCATTGTTTCTGGCTTGTGCTACCACATATGTAACACCTACCAGCAACAAGCATCACTTCTGCATCTTTACGCGGTTCAGTAAGCGTTGGCTCATGTCGCAGAAGGGCTGGCCTAAAAATAGTATCACACAGTGGCTCATGTCTTGCAAGCATACAGGAGGCTTTTGCCTTCAAGTGTTAGTAACATCTGCCAAACTTTTTAAATCAGAGCTAGAAACTTGCTCTTCAATCACACGGCATACTAGCTTCCTAGAACAATTGCACGAGAAAATGTCCGAGCACCATGGTGCAAAGTGCTACCCTGTTAGAGGGTTAACAATGCATTCATGGGTTACCATTGCAGTGATGAGAATGCAGCTTCATCCTTGTTAACGAGTGAAACTGCTCCAATGCTGCTTCAAAACATGGTCCCTGAGATTGCGAGCGTCACTTTCACTTGCAAGCTCAGAGGCTATGTACTAGTGGTGCGGCCATTGTGGGAGTTCAGTGTCGTTGCAGAATTGTACTTGGCCATCACATGCAGCGCACAGGTTTAAGTTCGAAGAATCATGCAACACCCTATACCAGAAGTGTCATTATGAACTGGTTACACAGAAGCCTTGTGCGTTAGTTTCTTGATGGAGCACTGATAAAAATTCCAGGAGTGGGTGGTGGCACCGCAGGTTAGCACGAAGGAATCAAAAAATTATTCAGCTAAAAATTGTTCAAAACCTGTTGCAGGAGCAGTGCACTCAACACTTACATTTCGGATAAAAACATGTCGAA
The DNA here is from genome assembly GCA_013339685.2 of Hyalomma asiaticum. Taxonomy (NCBI): domain Eukaryota; kingdom Metazoa; phylum Arthropoda; class Arachnida; order Ixodida; family Ixodidae; genus Hyalomma; species Hyalomma asiaticum. Next base: position 9,268 of record JABSTT010001711.1, read on the forward strand.
TAATTTCCCTGAGCACGTTGAGCATCTCTTCTTCCATCTTTGTCGTCTCTCAAAACAAGCTACAACACCTCATTTCATGCAAAGTAATAGCTGTGTCAGTGCTGTGACTTCCATTTTTCTTTTCTTAAATATGCTTTCAAGAAAGCCAGGAAGGTTTTAGGTATCATACCATCACCATTGTGTGCCAACAGTGCATGCTGCCACACTCTGTCGTGATGCAATATGATGTATACGTTTGCAAAAAAAACATGTCCGGTAGTTTAACCATTTGACTTATTAGTAGTTTTGCCAGTGACCTTTGCAGCAACAATAAACCTCCGATTTATCAAAATCGTGGATGAATATGTTGCTTTATACAGAGATTATTTGTACATGCTGTTCTATCAAGACAAAGTTATGAAAAGCTCAATATTTCAGTATGGTTATTTCTGACATATCTTGCACTGAACAAATTTTCTAGCACTCGGCATGGCCGTAGTGACTGCACGTGTTAAATTCAGAGTCTGTAAAAATTTTGCAGGTGCAAGTATTTTCACATTTTCAAGGCCCCTAGTGTGACTTGGTCTTATTCAGTCAAAACAACAATTTTTTTTTTACGGCCATAAATAAATATTGGTGCCAGGTTTTATATTTCCACTCTATTTTACATTAAATGCTTGTGAAGTGCCAAGACGGCATTGGTGCATTCTAACGCAAGCCGTACAAGAGGTCTGCTGGCATATTACTCGTAGCATAGAGATGCTTTCAAAGTGTCTTGGACAGTTCACTGAATTTAACAAAGATATTTCTGTTGGGTTCCTAATACAAACATCGGGCAGTAATGCCCAAACATGTATGCTCTGACAATATTTACTTTGTGAAATACATTCTTGCAGGAGTTTTCGCTATTTACTGCATTCAGTTTCATTTCCATCTGTGTGAAGTCTGATTTGGTCTTCCTATAAGTCTTGCATGAATTATGCAGTCATAAGAAAATAAGTGCGCTTTAACAAGTACATGTGTAAGGAAATGAACATCAGTTCTGTTGACAAGGAAGAGGCGGTGAGTAACAAAACCTTCGATATTCCACATGGTGTTTCTTTCACTTGCAAAGAACTGGTTTGAAGCCAAAGTGTGTTTGTAAATTTCCAAACATAGAGGTCATTTCATGGAATGCTCTTATTTTCTTCCACAGTTAGCTTTTGTTTTCCATTTCTTCGCCACGAAAGACCCCGCAATAAAAATGCACAAAGCAGCCTCAATAAGATCCTCCGTCACATATGCTAAAAAAATGAGCTAGTGATGCGACAGCAATATCCTTGTTATGAGAACTTATGACAAGTCATGGTTTGCATAGCTTGATAGCAGATATGCTCTGGTAAGCTCCACTACATTACAGACATGTATTGTGGTGAAGTTATGCGAAAACAGAATACTACGGCAAAATTAGGTCACGTTACTATTTAAGGCGGAGCACACAAGTCGGATTTAATTTACTTTCCCAACTTCATTCTGATAAAATGCTTGGTCGGCCGCGTACTGTTATCTAGATCATCTTGTTACTCCTGTGAAAGGAAAGCTTCGCCGCAATGCAGATTTTTGTAGTGGTGAAAAATATTTTTCCTTAGCATCCCATGTTATCACTTGCACTGTGTAGCGCACAATAATTATGCGTGAGTGCTGCCAACAGCTGAGCTTTGGCTGGCATGGTGTCAATTAAGTAACGTCCGCGAAGTGTAAATACTGGCACATATACTCTGCGAAATCTGCGTTTCGAGTTGGAAGAAAGACTTATAACGATCGAGATAAAGTGCTTGTTGAGGAGATAGTATACAGTATAGTGATTTCTGAACTACGCTCCTGTTTATGCTCTGATATGAGATACCTTTGGTCTCGTGTTTCGCGGTAATCCCGTTTTTGCAGGGGTGCGTAAGCTTCGACGCAGTGCAGCTGGTCTCTGTAATTGTGGGATGACAGGCCTGTCTTGTGGGTCACGAGTGAATGAATCAAGCAGCACTGCGCACACTTTAATAAAGACGAAAGGAGTCACGAAGTCGCCCAAAATACAAGTGTGTGTATGTACGTGTGGGAAGAGGGGGTCGAAGCTGAACCGCACACGAACCAGTTGGGGACCGTAGTATGTGTTCCTGCCCAGTCTCGGTACTTTCTTTTGCCTTCGCGAGTTGCAAAACGGTGGCATGGCCTATTATACAGGCACGTTTATAGTCGCACAGTATCGACAAGTATACGTATGTAAGTTGCATACGTCGGCCGATGTTAGTGCGAGTACGCGAGGGTCGCTAGCCTTCATGCACTGGGTGCCCTAAACGCTATATACCGGCCGTACTGACAGTCTCAGGAGCGCGCCTTTGGCACCGGTGTTATGAAAAGTAACAAAAAAAAATAAGATTACCGATTGTCAGCATCCCGACGTCTTCATTTCTTCCAACTGTGACTGCCTGTATCTGCATGAGATGCACGTAGTATGGTCCACACTTAGCGTACGCGCCAATCCGATGTGCTGCGACGGCTGCGACACGGTAGGCACGGCGATCGAACATGGTCGCATCCCGACGTCTTCATTTGTTCCTAGTGGGCATGTAACTGCTTGAGATGTACGTAGTATGGTCCACGCGTAGCGTACGTGCAGATCCGATCTGCGCGGTACCGCGTCGGCTGCGGCGTAGTGGACGCGGCGATATCCCAACACGATCGCGCACAGGCGTGCCCAGCGGCCTGTGCGCAGCGTTAGCAGCGTCTTCTGAAGCACCGCGCGATCCGAACACGTACGCGCGTTGTCTCTTTCGAAGCGCCTGAAGTTTATTGACATGCCTCATATTCTAAGTGGCGCACGCCTCGGCACTTTTTCGTCTGCTTCGGAGTGCATACGAGCAACGTACGAAAGCACGGCGATGGCCGAAGTCCACCTCCTCGCGCGAGCCAATGGGCGCGCGGCTCGTCTCCTTGGTCGCGAGCTGTCTCTGGAATGGAAATACGCGGCCCGGCAGCCACCTGGAGGGAGCGGGGGAGTCAATCTTGCCCGACGCATGTGCAAGCTCGGGGGTGATGGTGCAGTTTTGTGACTGCAAACATGTCAGTCAAAAGGGGTGGGGGTGTCACGGCAAGCGCGACCTTACAGTATCGATAATTCTTTATTAAACTATCGATGCTATCGATAGTCTATTTAACGGTAGTTCTGCATCACTAGCTAACGCCCTTTCGAAATTCCCGTGCTGATGACAACGCTGTCCGGTCACGATTGGTCAAGTGCATCTTGCCTATGTCGGCAAAAACGACCAAGAAAAGAAAAAAAAAGAAAACTTAAGATGCTTCTTTCCCCCGTGGCCGGGCAGCCTTTCGCGGCACGCTGAAACACTTGCCCTGCGAGCACAACGGAGCATTCGGCGCTACACATTCATCTGAAATGGTTGAAATGCAAGCCTGCTTCGCTGGCGAGGTGTTCGTTCCAAGTAATAAGGCCCATCGCGGGAAGTACGAAAGCGGCTGCTTCTGCGTATACTTTATTAATCGACGTTTCAGCCGGAGGCGGAGCTTCCTCACGGCAAAATTTAGGCGTCTCCGATGCGTATGTATATTAGAAGGATGGTCATGTGGGCGAGTTGGAACTGATTAGGCATACTGATGGTCAGCGCGAAACACGAGGGCAAAAAGAAGGGACAGCGCTCTGGTTTGTGTCCCTTCCTTCTTTTTGTCCTCGTGTTTCGCGCTGACCATCAGTATGCGTATGTATATCTTTCCACCTTGAGTCAGAAGTAACACTGAAGACACACAAGAGTGTGTTGCTGGGGACGACGATATTTTCAATAGGCATCGCAGCCGCTTAGATTTTATCTTGAGAAAGCTTAACCTCCTACCGAAACATCGACAAATAACCAATTTCTGGGAGCACATCACTCTCCCTATCCGGTCTTCGTCAGGCATAGAATGCGTCGGTTGTTGATGGTATTTATACAAAGACTGTGTATAAAGGAGTCTTTCTTCACTTCTCTTCACCCTCTCCCTCGCTTCTTCCTACACGATCTTTGTATAAATACCATCCACAACCGGCGTATTCTACTCCTGACGAAGATCGGACTCCGGTCGAAACGTTGCATCAAATATATATTCTTCTGTTTTTACTGTTCGAAGGAGGATTTACTTTTGCTTTGCATCCCGCCGACGGCCACTCCTCGCCGTCATGACCGCATATATAGTATCTGCGTGCGTGTGTTTGACTTGATGCAACCATTTGGCAGGTTTAGGTGCTCTATAGAGGTGAGCGGATATGCACGTAGCACACATTCAAGAAGGAAAGATATCTTTACTGACGTTTCGGTCGTGGCACGGCCTTCGTGAGAGTAAGCAATCTGGCTATATTGTAGTCGCTTTTATGGGCTTGCGGAGCTCGTTGGCCCACCTCTCGCGTTTCCAAAGCAGTCGCCTGGTGGCGAAGGTGGTTTTATGGGCTCAAAGACGCTCATCAGCAAGCTTTCGCTGTGCTCTACTTTAAAACGTTTTTTCGTAGCTTGTAGAGGCTGTCTGTCGGCCTTGTTCAGAAAAATAACGTGAGCAGGCTCTATGGAAACTAAACATTTCTAATCAGCGCAGGCAATTTTTGACAAGACTGACACAGAGCGGCGATCGCGAGCGACTCGCGTGTATTTTTCAAGACGCGTGAAAAATTCTTATCGTCGAGTGTACAGCGTAAAACATATATATACATATATTTGGTTTTCACGTCATTGTGGATAGCATTGGGCTTATGGACGTAGTTAATTTATGATCGCCTGGCTGCAAATAAATTTAACTCTTGCGCGGTCACCAATTTAACTATTGTTCAGATAGATGGCGAGTGCAAACGTGCATGCGCCCACGAAATGCTCGAAACTGCAAATGACTGAAGTAGATGCCGTTCTGTCGAGACAGAGCGGCGCCGCCACGCCTTCGTGCTCGCGGCAGACCTCGGCCGGCCACTCTGAGCAACAACAGCGTGAAGCACGCTGTAAGTGAAGCCAAGGTGGCTGTTGTGGAAGCAGCGCAGTGGACTTCACTTGGTCTCCACACTGTAGAGATCATGCGCACAGGAGCTTCCTTCTGCAAGGAATATCACGGTATTGCACAAAGCGTCGATTAACATTGCTGTGATTTAATCTCACTGACGTGCTTGGAAAGTGACGAGTTCTGGACGCAATGTTTTTTATTAATAATAGTAACAATATATATATATATATATATATATATATATATATATATATATATATATATATATATATATCAACATGCCGTAGTTTTGGCAACACAGTAAATTACTGTTTCTGCATAACTTACATGCTAAAAAAGATTTTTTATGAATATTAAATGAGGAAGAGGAAACAGGTGTACTTGATAGCGAACATATCAAAAAGATGTTCGTTTCAGACGTGATTCATTTTGGAATGATCCATTAGTCACCGTATAGTTCCCAGGACCAATCTGTATCCAGCAATTAACGGCATAAAACGATCAAATGGGGAAAAATAACGCGTCTGATTAAGTCACGTTGCAAGTGTAAATCGGCGCGAAAAGTCCATTTTAACTTAAGGGTGGTAACTCTTCAGTGTTATTGAAGACCTCTGTCGTGTGGGGCACTATGACCCGAAGCTTCTTCTCAAAAGTCAGAGACGTAAAAATAAAGTTTGAGTGCTCGCGACGTTCGCAGGATGCGCACTTTGAAGCACGGCGGAGAAACGAGCCCAGGCTAACCCTGCTGCCACCTACGCAAAGCGATGTCAACTCGACAGCCGTCGTCGCGTCATGCATGGCGCATTGGCGGAGCGGCGCCGTTTGGCCGCTTCTCCTATTCCGCCAGCGTTGTTCGCACTATATAAAGCAGTTGACAATGTGTTACAAAAGACATATCAGATATTAAAATTCGTATCATGTATATTGCATGTCACGCTGTTAGCGCAATAATCGTTTGCTGTTTTTTGTAACACAATAACTGCTTTAGCTAGTACTAACTTTCTTACGTGAGCCCCTTTCCGATGTGCGCTACGTGCATATATATTATATATATAATTTTGCTCGCACTCATTTCACTACGATCAATGTTGTGTGTACATAACTCGTATATAATATCCAATATTATTTCAGCTTGTTCACAAAGGGGCCTACCAAGACTTTGAAGCGGAGCGCCAGGAGACTTTGGATGCCTCCGTCGCAAACTTCCGCCTAATGAAAGACCACAAAATTACCGGCTTCTAACAGCCTGCAGAAATCATTTACCAGATACGTTGCAGAAATGGTGGCATTGGATGGTCTCCCTCTCTCCGTAACAAATGGTGTAGGATTCAAGCGTCTTCTTGAGTTTTTAAAGCCTGAGCTCACCGCACCAACTCCAAGAACAGTTTCGCGGAAACTCGAAGCCCTGGCAACAAAAGTGGCGCTGCCACATCTCAATGAAGAACTCCGTAACGCCCCAAGTAACAGTCTACATTTCATAGTCGACATCTGGTCTAGTCGAGTTCGTCAGTCGGTCCTGGGCATCAGGGTGCAGCTTGTGAAAAACTGGAAACTACAGTTGTATACTCTATCTTTTCGGCACATTGAAGGCCGCCATACAGGGCAGAATATTAGAGAAACCTTTCTGGCTGAATTGCGGTCACGTGGCGTGAGGGAGCAGCAGGTTGGCACCGTAGTGTGTGATAATGCTCCAAACATGACGAAGGCTTTCAACATGACCGACCATTTCGATGAAGAATGGCTGGACAGGGTTCCCGACGAGGAAGGCTGCGAGGACACCTTTGAAGACGAAGAGCCGACTGAACGGGCCAGTGAAGATATTACTTCCATGGCATCGTTCCACAGAGTGAGATGTGCCGCACACACACTGCAACTTGCCGTCAACGCAGCGCTGCGCGAAGACGAAGGCGCAAAGGAGCTTCTGGCGCTCATTAATGCCATAGTGACCGTTTTTAGGCGCTCTTGCGACTGGACTGAGCGTCTGAAGGGGCTTTGCGGAAAAGATTTGATCCCCCCTGCCGGAACAAGATGGAATTCTCTTGTCGCGGCTCTCAAGCGCCTGACGGAGGTAACATTTTGAACTTATCAATTATTGTGTTGCTGCTTTGCTAAACTTGTCAGCATAACGAACTCGCATAGGGCCGCGATCACAGCTAACGTAATAGGTAATCGTGGCCAACGCTTTTAGGACTTTTATTGCAGCCAAATGTGCTGGCTTTTTGCTTTGGAAAACGTAATATGCTTAGAAAGTCTGATGGAAACATTTTCTCTCTGGCGTCATTGTTACTACAGCAGAAACTTGTAAGCGAACATGTACAGTTCTAATGATATAGGCAATCTAAAGAAATACAGGGGGCGGGGTGGGTGGAAATGGGTAGCAGAATAATCTAGTTAGACAACAAAAAGCCTCTTGCCTTCATTCAGCTAGCATATTTGCGTGTGCAGGGAATTTTCTAGCCATCTCAAGACGCGAACGACTAACGTAGAGACTGAACTATGGCCTAAAAGTTGTAATACAACTAGAGCCAACAGGCATCCTTAATGGCCTTGTTAATGAAGACTCGTTATGGCCGCGGCCGCAAACATTTCAATATCAGGCGTTTGTCGCCCGTGTGTTTCTGGAAATTGATTGCGATTAGAATTCCACGAACGTTTATCGCTTTTCATGAATAACCTTATTTTAAGCAGTGTTTTATTATTATTACTGATCGTCCTAACCACTGCTTACTACGCAAACGTGCCGTATACTTTCTGGTGGTTTTCCCTTTCTCCAAAAGCATACACGTCGCTGATCAGCGCGTATCCGGCAAAGGTCTACTATATTTGGCTAAACTTTCTATTTCAGATTGATGTCTTCAACTCCGTCATCGAAGTTCTGAAAGAATATAATGAAATCAACCCGGCAAGACGCATAAGCGTTTCTCAGGTGCAAATGAATTCGGGTCGTTTTGCTGAAATTCTGGCACTTCTCAGGCCCCTTGCAGACGCCACCGACAGGTTGCAGTCGGACGGAGTCACGTCATGTGAATTGCATATCAGCATTAGTTCATGCTATGCGCAAGTCAACAATTCCCAGACTTCTGAGTAAGTATAATATTACCAAATAAGTCGTGAGAAGGAGATAAAAAGCACGGTTTTTGATAATGTTGTTTATAATGCTTATCTAGGAAGCGAATTTCGTTGACATGTGAATGGCTCGCGACTAATGAGGCATGCACGCATGATTTCATTAATTTTCATTGCATTTCGTAGCTTCGTCCTCTTGGCAATGAACTGCGATAAACAAGATTAGCGCTTACATTTGTGTTCGGTCAAGAGGTTAAAGTATAATTAAGTGCAGCTAATACTGCGTTGAATCGTATAACGGGATCACGAACAGAAACAGCCTTCATTTTAGAGGCTATTTCGCTAAAGCCTAGACACCTGAGCAACAGGGTTATTTACCGAGAAAGTTGCGGGTGGCGTTTCTTTTTTTTTATTGTCATTGTGTCTGACTCTGTACCAAGCGATACCAGCATAGCTATTTACTAACATAGCTTTGCAGTAGTAGTCCATATTTTTATTGCTATAGCAGCAACAATCCAAGCGCACTTGTGCCATGGTCGCGGGCGTCGCTGTTAGAAACCGTATAAAATACAAACACGATAACATCGTCGCTGCGCCCCGTACGCTGTTTGTGCGACTGAAAGCTTGAGAGGGTCATCCGACGATCGCGGCTCAACCTCGCGCGAGCGGGGCAGAAAGGTGGGCTGGAAGCGCGCTTCTGTAGCGCGCGAGGCGCGGGGAGCAGTTTTACCTTTTACTGGCGGGCGCAGTGTGGCCGCATCTTGAAAGCGATCTGTGATGTGCTTGCGACGTTTAGTTTAGAAGCATGAAGGTCAGTTCGCTCGGTGCTGTTGCCGTGCCGCCTCAGTCCACCGTTTTGACAGCTCGTTTCCGCGGTCATAGAGGTGCCTTCATTACCAAGTTCATGCGGCTGTTAAAACTGCTATCATTATTAGATCGTATAGTTGCCTATGAATTTGCTATCGCAATCGGTGCTTCGCCTTTCGGGTGAAACAGCGACATTTCCTCTCAGCTCAGTAAAACACATTATTAACTTCCAGATTTCCTGACCTAAAAACGAAAATCCTGGAGGAACTGAACAAGCGGTTCGAAGAACTGCTCTTCGATGACTTTTTCGTGGCTTCGAGTGTGCTCCACCCACGGCAAAAACTCCGAGTATTTAATGCATCGGTTGCCCCAGGGCTTGCAAAGCCCACATCAAATGAAGCAACAGCTGTTGTTGAAAGACTGCTTGCAGCCCACGTGCAGGTAGGTGCCTCACCTTATTTTTCGTATGGATGGCAGTGAGAAAATACTTAAAGGGGTCCTGAAGCACCTCTCGGACTTCGCGAAAAAACACGTTCTATCGACAGTGTAGGCTGCAATAAACAGCTCACCCAAATTCTACAGTCGTGCGCGAAGCGTAGAGTTAACAGGGCAAGCACAAAGTTGTCCCTTACCTAGGAGCTCTCGCTTCAAAAAAAGGCCGGTTCTCACTCTCTTTTTAATATGCTCTAAGACGAAATAGAGCAGATTGCTGCTATTGGCTGGTAGCCGGCATAAATTAAGAGCGATGTTTGAATCATGTTTGAATCAAATGAACTTGGTTATGCTGTCACTGTGTATAATATCTTTTGCAAGTAAATAAACAAGATGAAGTAAACAACAAATCTATCAACTTCGTTTAAAGTTTTGATGCGAAAGACGCATTTCCGGTAGAAGAAAACTGTCGTCTGCACTACTCGGCGCGCTCGCGCGTCTTTTTGGCACTGCGGAGTTGGTGCTGCGTTTCCCGTGAGTTTCGTCAATAATAAAGAAAAATAACGTTCGCGTACGTACCACAAGCACGCGCTCATGCACCTAGGTTGTCGAAGTTGCGGTTCCTTTTCGACGCCGCGCCCTTTGTAACGCCGCGGCACTATCGCGAACTTTCACTCGAAGGCAGCACGCAAAGCCAGTTTCCCACGATCAGATGCAGCGGAAGCGACGTTCAACGTTTAAGGAAACGTGTTATCTGTCCTAACCAATTAACCTTTGGTTGCCGCCGGGAGATTCAGCTTGCGTGATAAGATGCACCTGTGCTGTGGACTTTCACCGACGGGATATATCCTCTCGGAGTTGGCGCACAGCCACTGCAGTGGTTTTTCGGCTGCTTCTGTGCGAACCACTCTTCAGATTCGGCCGCGCTTAAACAGCTATGCCGGAGCTGGCTGTCGATTTTTGCGGATGGGCTCAATCTGGCGAATGTGAAACTCTGCACCGCAGTCGGCGTCATCAAGCGAGCGCGCATTGCGCGCACACCTAACCCAGGGAGTAACGAACAAGGAAACGGTGCCCTGCGCTGCCGTCGGCTGCAAAGTCAGCGACAGGAAAGGCATGAAGTCCTGATATACGCTGGCTCGCGATGACGCCTTGCGGTGTGCATGGCTGCAGCGAGCGTATTGGCCTTCCACCCACGGAGAAGCGAAACAACCTACACTTTTGCGGCAGACACTTCGCCGTATTGCCTCCCTTCACGATCCCGAACTGGCGCAGGGTTAAGGAATCAGTTGGACAAGTTTTCATCTGGAGCCAAACGCCCTGCCTACGTTGTTTCTTCCTGGCATACAGGCAAGTGAAAAGTGCACACTTAACGTTCTTTATTTGTTGCTAACTTTTGTAGCAGTGCGATGGAACACTCGCCAGTTAGCGCCGGGGAAAGTACTGTATATAATATTTTACGTAGTCGGGGATACAAATTTTGTTGCATGGATGGTGCAATCAGCATTCAAATGTGTAGCATGTATGTATTTATGCTTACAACACAACACCGTACGTAACAGTAGCTCAGTAGAAGTGACTCTTCTAGGTATTCCTTTTCAGAGCTTACCAATCGTTCAGTGAGGCAGAAAGCCAAATTCTGCTTCAGTTTCTTTTATATAAGGCGCAATACTATTCGTATAAACGTACCAGTATTTGATTTGTTAATGAGCAATATGAGCCGAGTAAACCTTAGAAAATGTTGCAGCTCTGTGAAAAGGTCAATGCTGGTGCGTGCAAGCACAACAAGCATGAATAGATAGCAAGTACCAAATATGCATGTTTAAAGAAAGTGACAAAAAGCAAACTGGCATTCAATGCTTTATTTTTGTCAAGCGCTTTCACTAAGAAAACAGAAGTAAAACTGTACCACGTTATTGTGGCCAATTACATGTTTTCAATTAAACTGACTGCAATGTACACTACTGCAGGCTTTATGTTTCAGTGAATGAACTCACTTTTTCTTTACGTGTTGCATAATGTTTTTAATGATTCACTATTTTGAAAAGTGTACTATTGCATTAATCAGCCAGCTGGATTACATGGCAGGCCATAGAACCTGTATGATGTAACACACGTAGTGTTGCCATTCAGTTGAGCACAGGGAGCTATAAAATGTCAAACAACATGCTTAGACTAGTTCACAGTCTGTTGTACTGCTTTATATCATGCTAAACATGCTCTGGGTGGTCCAGTACAGGTATGTTGGTCAGTAAGCACAACTGCAGGTGTGTGCATGTGGGTGCTTATATGTGTGCATGTAGCGTACATACAGAGTGTCAAGATTTCGGGGGAACAGGGAGCATTTGAAAACCCTGTCTACACATACACGTTCACTTTGTCTAATAATTTGTCATGTAGTAATTAAACAATCAGTCGTTGGAGGCAAATACCTGAGTGTAGCAGATTGGCATCTTAAACACACGAGCACTATTTCACATTTAGGCATTTATGGCCACATGAAGTGACATTCAATTTGCACGATCAGTGGTCTAATATGATAGTGATACATATTTTCATATCCCAGTGATCCAGTGCACGAAGAACATAATCGCTACTTCACCAGAACAGCCCCATCTTGCGACACACAGGCTGGAGGTTCACAGGGGGTGAGTAGGTGTACAGAAACTATAATGCCCTTCTACCTAAAACACTTGATTCACAGTCTCAGCATGGCACTGGGTCCAGCAAAGTGCATTCATCTGCAGCTGGCATGGAAGTGTCATGTCAAGTAAGCACCAGATCTCCTCAAGTTTTGTGTGATCCTGTGCTAAAAATGACTTCAAGCTCCATGCAGCTCTCAGTTCAAAGTGTGTAACCTTGCAGATTCAGATCTCTAGATACAGCTGTCGTCCTGTTGTGTGCATTGTTGGCACTCAGACAGCCATCATAAACAAGACAGTTGCTACAGAAACCTCATATAAGGAGGCAGCGACACCATACAAAAACATCACTTGAGCAAGCTACAACTTTTGGATGAGACAACCTTTAGCACAGCAAAGTTGAAATTTGGTAGTTTTTAAATCGTACAGGTACAAGCTTTAGCTGTTTTGAGTGACACAAAGACCAGTGCACTCCAACCACAAGGCCTGTACACCTGTGTAAACACTTCAGTTACCAAAATAAGTGAAAAACAGTGGTGTAAACAGCAAAACACAACCAATAATGTCAAAGTGTGTTGTTAATCTAATGGCCAATTCTTTGTTCAACAGCAAAAATGGATGCTCTGCAGTTTTTCAAAACATTATATGGGAAATTTTGCAGCCTCAAAAGCCATCCTCAGTGCCTACGCATGTAAAGAAGGAGGTGTGGAAACTGACACATGTGCACATCTGGACGCATCAAGCCAGTGTGAAGCAGTGGGTGCCCCATCACCAACGTGGAGGTTTCAGCCAGCACGCGGTTCACCACCAGTGCCAGACGCAGAGGAAGACGCAGACGCTGCAGAGCTTCCATCCGTCATTCCTGAGGTAGACACAAGCAGCCAGCGTTCCTTTGATGAGAGCTTTGCAAGGTGAATCACAGGCCATAGTACAAAATTAACATCACCCAGCAGTGTGAATGATACACACACGGTGAACAACACTGCAGCGTAATGTTAGGCTCCAGTTTACCACCTGCAAACAAATAACATGGCAAAAAGTGAGGAATTTCTATCATTGTCATTTGCATAGCATTATTCAATTCACCACATAAGCCAGTGCTTTTCAGACAAGTTATTTCACTTTGGCATGGAAATCGAAAATTAGAATGTGAGGCCGTAAAACTATATAATGAAACACGAGGTGCAGAATTTTACTTCTTACCCAGCAGTTTCCTTAAATGCCTTGAGCATTGAGCACACTGCTTGCTTATCTGATAACTCCATAACCGAGATGTTTGTATCCACCTTTGAGTTTTCGATCAGTTTCAACTATTACAATGTTGACATGTTTTGAAACCATTTTTTTATGCAATTGTTAATGATTGTATACATATCACATTTGAACCAAGTGTGTAAAGTGCCATCCCAAAAATCCTTGACACATGCGTCAGATTATACACTTTCGTAATTTGTCAATTTGTCGTATCAGGCACCTGCGTGAACAACCGAATGCTTAATTCAATAATTCTTTGCTATCATTCATAAAAACAAGCCATCGAAGTTCTGGAGCGCCGTCAGTCCACCAAGTCAGAGCTGTCTTTCTTCATTTTTTTTTTGATAAATCATGCTTAGATAATCTCAGTGTTACGAAAGCATTTAATGACCACTTTGAATCTGCATTGATTTCTGATGATGGATGCAGTCACTCATTTTCCACTAATTCTTCATCATCACATTTTCCTATTATGCTAATCACTACAGCTGGCATATGCAACCTTATACTCAAAACTGATACAGTGAAAAGTTTAGAGGTGGACAAAACACAATGCGTTTCTGAGACTGCATGCTGAATGCAGCTCAATATTATAATTTTATTTATTGGAAGGCGCAAAAGTTGGCCTTAGTGCACTCTGGCTTGCTCAGGTAGAAAATCTGCACAGGCAGAAAATGAAAAGTGGAGAAGAGGGGGCAAAGAATGATGATAGGGACAGGAAGATGTGATGTGTGTGTACATTCACCACACACAGTGCCTTCAGTGCCTTTTATAAAGTCTATTATTTAGTCTGCTATTCTTGAACAAACCAAGTACTGCCTTTCCATTAGATGGACACAGCACAGTGGAAGCCATCAAGTCTAAACCAATTTTTGCAAGAACTGCAACTTTCAAACACAGTTTTCGCATGGACCATTTCTGACTGTAACTTTCTTCCTAAGGCCTCTTTCCAGTTGTCTAGCTTTCTGAAACCTTTAGCATGACATTCCCATGAGTGAATTATGTGTGTGTACATTATGGTTTCATTTTGGTTTCATTCGTTCAATATTTGTTCACTACTACTTCTTGTGTTTCATTGTTCTCTCATGCGTTTCGAAGCCCCTGATGCAAGGGCCAAGAATGTTGCTGTGTACTATCATTAAATAAATAAAGAAACCTTTAAATTGATACTGTAACCTAGTTGTTGACATTCTTTGACGGTGCAATTTCTATACTACTTGCACCTGTCTCTTGAAACACTTTTTACGCCCTGATGGAATTGAGGGAAATAAACCGAACTGTACGTGGTCGTGTCGTTACAGTCTCATTCTTCACACCAGCACAGCGCTACACAAAATCAGAAAGCATCATAAAAAAAACAAGCACTCCAAAGAGAGACTCCTTGGCACTTCAACAGTGAGTGTTGAAAACCAACTGCATGCACAAGCCGTAATTACCTTATGAAGTTTTATAATTACTTTTATGAGTTGAGCACACTATTAAAATGCTTTCTTGTGACTTGTGTAAAGGTAGCTGCACTTACTTTTGCATGGGGTACTGGAAGCCTACATAAGTGGCTGACAGGAGCTCGTTCCTAATCCTGGCAACCATGCAAGCAGGCAGTACCTATTGTACCTTCGAAGCCTTTTCCAAATCCACCTCGTGAACATCCTGCATGCCACAAATCAATATGTTCTGTAAGCAATAAGAAAGCATGTGAAGGCCACATTAACTGTATGCTTTGCAAGAGCATGTATACTTGTGCATTTCTCGCTCGATTTTAGTGCCACTTTGTGTCACCTCCCAGTATACTGCTTCCAAGACGGCCGGGTTTAAACACACACTTGCAAAGTGAGTGTGGCGGATTACGCAGTCACGTTGGAGATGTCCCGGCAGGATACGTTCTCCAGCGCATTCTCGGTTGCCACGCAGTGCCCACAGGTAAACCTGCATGCGTAATCACGCAGGAAGATATTTCTTGAAGGCAAGAAATTTAGCAAGCTCGCTTTTCTTTTTATGCTGTTACGGTCCCCGCTATCTACTAGCTCTGCGAGGTGGCCGCGCGAATCAGCTAGTACACAGTTAGGAAGCTAGAATGACATGGCTGCTCTGATCAGCTGTGCGCATCACTTTGGAATAGCGCTCAGA
>JABSTT010001712.1:0-138015 GCA_013339685.2 Hyalomma asiaticum
GCCAGTACAGCACCGTCCGAAGCACGCCCGAAGGAAGAAGAAAAAGGAAGCATTGTCGGGGGTCGCCAAGCTATGTCTGCGAAAGAAGCGAAAGGTAAGATGTTTTTCAGTAAGATAAATATCTGACTAAACGTTTCAGAGACAATTCGTTCTCTTCGACGCGCTATTTAGCCCATTTTCTTGAGTCGCTGTTGGTAGCTGCAGTTCTCTGAAATGTTGGAGGTGAGCACTGCGCAGATTCCCCAACTGGAAACATTCTCGTTGAGTAGTCAGAACTAGCTCTTATATCGTCTTGGCGGCGGCAAAACTCGCATTTAGCACAGTTATAATCTGCCGTTGTGATTATGCAATGCAGCAACGAGGCGCTCCCTGATCAATATAAATCGAAACTGTCGAAGAATGTTACATGCGGCCATGCGTCGTAGCTTCCGCCGACAGCAGGAGAAATAGCTACCGCTATGCTACACGCATTCTAAATGGAGCGCTTATACTAAGCAGCAGTATCTCAATCAAAAGAGATGGCTACAGTAGTCGCGTTACTTTCTGCCCAAAGAAATGTGCGGGTGAGTGATTTGTCTCGTCCAAGTGTGTTTTACAGCGTAAGCTTTTATGGGCTCGATACAACGGGGGAAATTGGTGGCAATGTTCGGAATTGGGTCAATCTCTCCATGGCATCTATAAAATCGCACGAAAGCTATGTGCACAGGCTATCGGCCATGAACGTCAAAAGTAATTAACACTGAAACTTGGGCTAATTTGTAGGGTTTCATAGTGAAAACAGTGCCATGACAATTAAGACGAACCACAAACACAGGACACAAGCACATGGGGCCCGTGCGTTCGTGTCCTGCGTTTGTGGTTCGTCCTAATTGCGGTGACGGCGCTTTCACTATGAATGAACCGTAAAGCATGTTCAAGATAAGTTTGCGTTTAAGTGACGCAAATTCTCCCGTGTGTGTCTTACTGGAATTCGCGCTACCGCATGCGCCTTTTCAAACAGGTGAAGAAGCAGCGGCAGCGCCAATTCAAAACGAACCTGCTCCTCCCGCTGAGGAAGTGAAAGCCGCTCCGGAGGACGCACAAGGTACCTGCTATAATTCCACAAGTTAAGCCGTATGGTAGTGGCTTAGTTTCGTTTCGCTACAACATAATCATTTGCGCTATGCTTTTTTTTTCTTGTGATATTGCTCTTCTCTTTAGCTCTCCCGTCAGCGCTGCGTTCAAAATGGAAGCCACTGCTACGTACTTTTCCGCCATTTCATACGCCGTAAGAAGGGTGTGATAGTTTTCGAGTCAAACAAGCCGTATTATGCACGATGAAATTTGTATCGCAGGGTGATTACGCGAAGAAAATGCGCGATGGTAAGTTACGGTCTTGTGCGCCATCCGTTATATTTTGTGCAATAAAACGCAAGAAACACGTCAGTGTGGGTCAAAGCAATGGTTATTAGATGACTGAGATAAAGTAAACCTCGGAAGGTTTGGGTTGAGATTGCGAAATGGACGACCATGCTATGTAATGCTTTCCTGTCTACAGCTGCCGTCTTGCAGAGAGCCGCCACATTAGAAGAGAAACTCAAGGGAAGATGGAGGCTCGAATCGATGAACTGATTGCTAAAAAAGATGTAGAACAGGGAATGTCACACAAGCGAACGTTTCGACAAGTGGACTTGTGGTGTACTGTGCGATGTCAGTGCACGTTAAAGATCCCCAGGTGGTCGGAATTTCCGGAGCCCTCCACTACGGCGTCTCTCATAATCACAGCTGGTTTTGGGACGTAAAATCTCAGAAATAAATCAAATTAAACCCTTTTGTTTGGCATAGAATTGCTCGATATACGTACAGTGAAGCCCTACGATCACTAAGCGATCATGGCACGTCCACTTCCTGCGGCATGGTCACATTTTCACAGGATTGGGGAATGCAAATCGGCCGGTTTTCTGAGATTAAATAAGTGTTGCAGGGGCCCTTTAAATGTCAGAGTATACAAAGAAGGGCTGTGTAATTAAAGCCACGAATAAATTGGTGAAAAATTCAAGAACCACTCGCCCTGTTCCAAGAAAGGCATTGTTCTGGCATCTTATAGCTCGCTTTTGTTTCTTGGCCTGCAGTGACTGATGCGATAACCGGGACGTCATCGAAAAGGGCCAGCGGGACTTCCATCGATGGAACGGGCGCCGTCGAATCAAAAAACGTTGCTCGACGAAAACCCTTCGTTTTTGGCGGTGAGTGTTAACTCGGTGCTGCATGCGCGGTTCACTTAGGCATTTGTCTCACGTTACCTGTCAACAGCTGCGATAACAACGACGACGACGAAGACGACGACAAGCACGACAAAAGCAGCAAGACATCTATCTTCCCTGTGGACCATATACCCATTGAGTAACGGTCCCTGCATAATAATTGCAATGGAGCACATAGACTTGCTCTTGTATGTATTTATATTCAATCGTGACGGAACTGATTATTATTTTCGGAGTCCCGCTGCCTCTGAAGGATGCCCGCGCTCGTTTATACGCTGGTTACGTGGGGTACCGTCAGTGTAACTTAAAGGGCCGCTCACCAAGTCTGGCCATTTTGAATTGACAAACACAGTGCATACATTGCACGCTCCTGATTGTGTATCGCAACTGTTGCATCGCTACGGGCCACGGAAGGAGCTGAAATTTCAAACGGGAAGCCGTTCCTGGTCGCTCGCTGTCCTCCCAGCGCGCGTCCATCTCGAACGAGGAGAGGATCACGGACGCGCCGCCAGCGCCTACTTCATGCGCCGTCGTTTACATCGGCGCGGGTGCCGTATCATCGCTCATAGACGCTTCAGGAAGTCTCTGAGCCTTGTAAACTCTAGAATAAACAACAGAGGAAAAAGAAAAGTAGGGGCGTCTCGTACAGGCGTTGTCGGGGGAGAGGGGGGGGGGATGTCTTCTCTTCACATATGTTTTTTTTTTTTTTTTGCGCGGTGTTACAGGGCCGTGTTCAAGCTCCCCGGCGCGAAGTCGGTGAAGGGAACCACGGCAGTTTCGGTCGTTCCGTACGCAAGCAGACACAGTGAAAGGATCAAGTCGTGGTTTCAAAACAAACAAGAAAATTTAATCTATAGTGATAGGGCGGCACGTAGAATACAAGGCGAAATACACTTCACTCAAACTAACAATGAACAGCAATGAAAGAGCTAGACAAAATACTAAGCGCGAGAACAACAAACAAATAGAAAAATAAACTAACAAACATAACTAGGGTAATGACAGCAATTCAGGAATCTAATCTACAAAAGTTAAAGGTCAAGGAGAAAGTTCCGGGGTATAAAACATGAAGGCATACTTGCTGATGACCGCAGCGTCGAAGGGTCCACGATGGTCCTGGTGCGGCAGTCTGGTACGGCCAGCGGTTTGAGGTCTATGGATTTGCCGTGGAAGCTGAGTTCCCGGTTAGCTAGTTTCTACTCCCAGCGCGCGTCCATCTCGAACGAGGAGAGGATCACGGACGCGCCGCCAGCGCCTACTTCATGCGCCGTCGTTTACATCGGCGCGGGTGCCGTCATCATCGCTCATAGACGCTTCAGAAGTCTCTGAGCTGTAAACACAGGCGTTGTCAGGGAGAGGGGGGGGGGGGCGACCCTTCCATTCCGGTACGGGAAAAGGCAGGGGAGGAATTTGGCTTGCGAAGACTAGGCAAAGTGCCAAGGATGTAGATGTCTTCTCTTCACATATGTTTTTTTTTTTTGCGCGGTAATGAACCAAGCTCAATTTTTTTCAGTAGAACGCTCTCAACTGTTCACGGAACAACTTCCACTGTAAGACTAAGATTTCTTGTGCCACCTGGTGAAGTGCCCTTTAAACATCCAGTAACTGAATGGCAACTCTCATAACTTTAAACACCAATTTGACACGCGAACGCTGTGGCATTGTGCGCTGTGAGATTTGCGCGCGTTGAAGGGATCGCGTAAAAAAAACTGAGCAGCCATTAAGCTTCGTGCAAGATGGGGGATCGCTGAAACTGTAGCATCTCACACAGTGTTAGACAATGGTACCTGTATGGTACCTGTACACAGTGTTAGACAATGGTACCTGTCCACCGCGGGCCGGCCCAGCATAGCACGATTTCCAGATTCGGCCGACTTGTACATTTAAGGTGCGAGACACCATATGCGCCCTGGCTTTCGGTGCCTGCAAATTAATCTCCTTTAAAATACAGGGATAGTCAGTATTATTATGGATTAATCGCGTTAATTATTAAAAATTCTTAAATTCTGTTACGAAAGTTGGGTGAGCTAGTCCTGGAGGCAGTGTATCCAGAAGTCTGCGCATTTGTAGACCGATCTTGGAGGCAGCGTAGACAGATAGGGTATGTGTGGGGCTGTCGTGCCAGGAGTGATGTGCACGGATTTCTGCTAATGACCCCAGGCTCTCGGCGTCTAATGTCGTCGACGTAGTCGTGGCCACGGCAATGCACTCCCTTGAGCAGCGATTCACATGTTGCTGTGGGAAACACCGGTGCTTCATGGCGTGGTGCGCACCTCTCCAGTTTTCGCGTTAGCGGAGCCGTCATGATTTTTTAACGCGAAAGTGTTTCTTGGCTATGTTGGCGATAGCTCGCGCCCAGCTGCCTTCAGCAAAAAGCGTCCACAATAGCCGCGCGCGGAAAGCACGTGACCTCTTCCACCGGAGACGCCGACACTCGCCGCAGCGGCAGTCGGCGCGCTGCGCTCCGCTGCAGCTACCTGCAGCGGCATGCGGCCGCGTCGCGGCGTTTCTTCGCTGGGTTGTGATGCCCGGCAAGTCGAAGGAAGCAGCAGGATTCATTAGGAAGAACATTCAGGATGCACTGTTTGGGCGTAAAGCCTTGGTGGTATAGGGCACCTCAATCAGAACGCGCCAGCTAACCCATCGTTCCTCGCCGCCATGCGTGCCGAGTTCAATCTCGAATTGAAGACGCCCACTGAGGCCACCACGACGTCGAGATGTATGTGCATCGATCTCACATTCACAAACGACCCATACATTGCGCAACAACAATCTGAAAAAAAAAAAGCGCTTTCGCGTTTTCATGTCATAAGAATACGCTTAGAGATTGTCGAACTTTTTTAATAGTTGACACACAGACAGGAAATGTGCATAAAGGCCCAGCTATCAACAAATTCGCAGCAAAATATCCGTACTGTACGTGTATGCTTTCGCTGCACACTGTCACAGCCGCCAGGTGTTCTCGGCCGCCCTCGTGTCCAACTAGATAAGAGACGGCGTGGGAATGTGCGGAGCGAGGTTCGGCGTCCTTTGGAAAAAGGGGAAAAGCCGCTAATTGCCTCCCGAGGAAAAGCTTGGCCTTGCGGGCCATTTTATCGCCAACGCCTCGGGATGCCGCCGGCACCGCCAAAGAAACGCAGCCGCTGGGCTGGGGCCCCCCGCAGCGGGGCGGCGCGCTTTGTTCATCACGCGAAAAGGAGACGATGATTCTGGCCCGATTTGGCTGCCACGGCAGTTGACGTCTTGACCAGCAAGAGAGCAGTCAGCGGTGTCGCGAGTCTCGCGTAGTCGTCGGGTATGGAGCAGCCGAAGTGACGAAAACAGTCGTGCACAACATCGGGCCCTCTCTTCGTCTACCGAAGCCGGCGAGACATCAGTGACACCCGTCAACTCCTCTACGTAAGCGTCACGACCGTTATTGTTGGACATTTCCGTAGGGCATAATTATTTTCATTTAATGTTCTTTTGATATTCACCGAATTTCGGTGTCAGAACGAAGCGTGCGCTGCGTCGCACCAGAGATAGTGCATCGAGTTAGTTCTCGTTATGTTTTTCTTTTCATCTAGTTATTTTATTACCAGTGTTAACTCCTGCGTTGTTTATACTTATATTGATACCTTGTCGCATGTATTTCCTCCGAGTTCCTGTCGCGCGTGTTCCTATAGTCTGAGTTCATTTATTTTGTAATTGCCTATTGCCTTGCTCGTTATTAAATGCTTTTGCTTTTGTTTCTAAGCACCTATCCGTGTCTGTCTGAGTGTGCGTCAGTCAGGACCAACACCACCACACGTGCCAACCGCACGGGTCGGCCGGCGAACTCAAAACTAAGTGTACCGCTTCGAGGCTTTTAGGGCGCCGCAGGCCTAAGCGTAAGTGGAAGCCTACGGGTCTGCCGAAACGCCGCTACTGAACGGCGTGCCTGAGCGAAGTGTGTGACACACACTTACACGAAGATGCCACCACACCGGAAAATCGCGAACCGTGCACACTCCGCAAAAGAAGCGTCGTGATTGGGACATCTTTTCATCCCGCAATAATAATAATAATATATATATATATATATATATATATATATATATATATATATATATATATATATATATATATATATATATATATAGTACATTTCTTTTGTATCGCCACGCACTCGGCAGTTTCGGTAGTTCTAGATCAGGAATGCTGCGCCAGAGAACGTAGAGTTCCTGATGGACAAGGTCCGAGCGTGAAGTTTTCACGAAAGGAAACGCAAGAAATCCAGAATATGTAATTACTGTTGCGGTACGAAAATACTCCCCAGAGAGTACAAACTCTTTTTAGGGCAGGCAGCTATATATACCATGGGGATACCTGTGCACAGAAGCACCGTAACTAGAATTAGTAAAGTAAAATTTGGCAAATTGTAAACTTCTTCTAAAGACGAAATGCAAACTGCTCCTCGGCATTATGAACTATAGTGCACGATTTTTGTACATTTTCAACGATAAAGACAAGAACCTTCTAAGTAATCACAGAGAAGTTAGGAAAACATGAGTGCGAATGCAAAAAAAAAGTAAAAAAGGTAGCGGAGCAAGTGAGATGTACACATGACTCTTCACGCTTCTCGCCGTTTGAGTTCATTATATCCCGTAGTACTAGTATGCATTCATCGAGCCGCACTAAAGTGGCGGTGTCATGTGGACGTCTTTTCCCAAAACGTACACGCGAGCAGTGTCAATATAAGATGCTGAATATTTACTTGCGTAGCGATAAGAACGACAGACGTCGCGATTGTCTTTGGAGTGCGCAAAAAGACTCGCACGCGTGCAGCACTGCCACTTAGACGCATCACAGATTCTGTGACCCTTCTGCAGATCACACGACTCCCGGCACATGGTTGCCGAGCGCCACCGGCAACCATGTGCCGGGACTCCACGGAGCTGCCAGTCGCTCATACCGCGAGCCGAAAGTGACATGGCGAAAGCAGCGTTCGCTGTCTGCCATCGAAACTGTGCTGTCGTACAGACGACTCACGATAAACAGGCTCGTCTGGCACAGTCACTGCATCGTTATTAGTGGGACCCAGTCAAAAATCGCCGTTATATTTTATAATCGCTCTAAATAGTCTCGCGAACTATAACACACTAATCCTATAAACTAAAGTCATTCGGTCATTAGCGCCATGCGGACGGTCAAGTTAGCCCAAGCTTCGAAGGCCGATGAGCGAAACCTGTAGACGAACAAGGGCCAACATTGGCCAAACGGCGCTGATCTGCCAAGTCTACATAGAGTTTGAGGCTCCTTTTTATCGTGTACAAACAGTGGCTTCTAATTCATCGCAGACAGAGTCAGGCGTGAAGACACGGACTCAAGGAAGACAGACAACACACCCCCACAATGAAACGAAATTTCGCACTATCTGCGGATGGTCGGGAATGGCAGCGCCTCAAGTCAGCATGGGATATGTTGACTTGAGGCGTCGAAAAAGATGAAAGAATGCGTTTTTTTGTTTATAGAGATAATCAAAAGCTGGCTTATGAACGTAGCTCTGCTAAGAGCATTAAGACTCGTTTTTGCACTTCTGCGCAGGGGTGCACCGACAAATCTTGGCGTGTACTTATGATCACAAAAATACGTTGACGAGTCCTGCTACCGGCGTGTTATGTTCAATATCCGGTTCACACAATTGCCTTCCCGCCTTTGCTAAATATTAGATAAAAGGGACTTCATACTACACACCTGTACAGCATTCTGCAGTTGTGTCTTTCTCTGCACAACGCACGTCACTTCGTCTTGCTTCTTTCTGTGCATGGCGGTGCATTACTTCCAACTTATTGGTAGCCTTAAAGGCAAGCTTATTTTTAGAACACAGGGGTTTTTAGCAAAAATCTGTTCCACCTCTATTTTCAGGACGCGATGGAGTTTTCCCAATACCAGGTAAGACAACAGTGTTTCTCTCTCTCTCTCTCTCTCTCTCTCTTTTGTTACGTCTCGGGAATTCATTTTTTTGAGAGTCAGTCATATTGCGACATCAAGGGTAACGTTTAGTTACTTTTGAATAAACTAACGCCCCACAGAGTTTTACATTGTGACGCGTTGGTAACGTGCATAGGCGCGCTTGTGTTCTCAGTTTATGTTTTGATTTCGTCGTTGAAATATTCGTGTTGCTCAGTAAATTTTCAAGGCACAACAAACCCACTGAGGGCGCAACAGAGGAAACCGCAATTTAAGCCCTGCATGTGTGCTTTCATGTGTATCAGTACTTTGTCCACTTTCAGAAGGGCACCCGCTTATGTTTCCGCAATGTTATATCAATGAACAAATATATGCGCGAGTACAGTATATGGTCGCTAAAATAAGCTTCACCGTTGCTTCACGGTTGCATAGAACCGATCTTCAAAACTGGGCTACCGATGGTTGCTTGGTAATTATCTCAAAGAGCAAAGCTTAGCGTCTTCTGTCCGACATTGTTGACTGTGTGAGCTTTCTTCAGTGAGGATGTCGTGCCCAGTAAGTGCCGTCGAATACTACTTTTATGCACGATGAAATCTGCCATTGAAAGAGGACGCGTCTACGTTTTCTGATGTCAGCGATTATCCACGCATGTTCCATATTAGAGAGCTCGGTATTAGCTGGGCACATACTCGGGTTCTGCAGAAACATTTATTTCCAGATGTTCGGTTGTCGAAATCATGATGCACTGGTCACCATGGCTTTGCGCCTATTACCACTGCGACAAGAGTTTCCGACATCAGGCGCTCGGAGTATATGATATGGAAATACATGGATATCAATCCTGAACAGCAACGGATTGGCGACAGCTTCTGTAGCGTCTTTTAAATTGATCGACGATGCACCACACTTCTGTGACGGCGTTCGAATTTGTATTTGTATTTTTTTTCGCTACGAAATTAAGCAGGATTTAACCTATGAAAGTTCTAAAACATCTTTTTGGAAAAGGTCAATAGTTTGTAGGAAGGGACCTATTTCTTTTTGATCTGACTTACTGTCACTGCGGAAAGCTTTAAGGCGTCGTATGTGTAGGTTACGGATAACAGCTGCCCAAACCAGTGCACCTGTAGCAAAGCTATAGCTGTGTTCCCACGTAAGGGTTATCACTTAAATCAGTACATAGGTGACGTAGATATAGATGCATCTACAACGATATATCTTGTGCAGCAGTTCATGCGGTTTACGGTGTTTCATGGTCACCAAGACAGCATAACTTTTTTTCGATAGGCTTGCTACTTATGTTTACTGGCCGCAGTGCATTGTTCGTTTGTCGGAGCTATGCGCGTTTCGAAAGAGCGGGGGCTTCGGCGCTTCCTTCGTGACAACCCCCCCCCCCCCACCCCGAGTGCGTCGCTGCAGAATTACCATTTACTTGCCAATATTCCAATACTGAAACGTCTGAAGCATTATTTTCTATTTGTACAATTAGCACAGCATGCATATTATTTTTCTTCTCACGTACTCAGTAATGTAATGGAAGACGTAACAACCGCAATTTTGATTGTCAACACGTCTATACGCATCAAATAAAAGCTTGAAAACGGGCATACCTTGGGCTCTGTCACTACCAAGTATTTCTCCATTCTTTCACTGAAAAAAAAAAACCAACAAAAAGCTCAATCTTTGGCAATGAATGTAGCAGAAGCAAAACATGGGCAGATTACAAGACACTGTTATTAAGAAAAAGAAGTAGAGCTTCTCTACGTTCCAGTGTTGAGAGTTTTATACCAATATTCTCTTTTTTTTTGGAACATTCAAAAGAAAACCTGCTCTCTATAAATGTGGTTCTATTTCTAATCAAGAATAATTTAGAAGAAATACGTGAAATGTAAAGGTCACTTTCCTCTTTTGTCATGCTTGGTTCATAAAGGAGTGGTGAAAAGGTGAACACCCATCCCTCACTGCATATAGAAGATGAGTATCTTCTATATGCAGTGCCCGTGTCTGTATAAAACTCAAGTTCCTGAGCACTGTTATCTTTAGACTTGTGAGACAAAAACTATCGATTCATCGTGCGGTAAACTGGCGCCAGGAATATATGGATGCCACTATATAATGGCATAAAGTACCTTACGAACACTTCCTAACGATTAAGTCCATTGGTCACTCACTGCGACTTAAATCTCAGTCTTGCGCCGCATGCCCCGCCACGGTGGTCTAGTGGCTATGGTACTCGGCTGCTGATCCGAGGGTCGCGGGATCGAATCCCGGCTGTGGCGGTTGCATTTCGATGGAGGCGAAATGTTGAGGCCCGTGTGCTGTGCGATGTCAGTGCACGTTAAAGAACCCCAGGTGGTCGAAATTTCCGGAGCCCTCCACTACGGCGTCTCTCATAATCAGAGCTGGTTTTGGGACGTTAAACCCCACATAACAACAATAACAACAAGTCTTGCGCCGCATGACTGCCAGCTGTTGTCAAAGCATCAAAGGAAAATCAAAGGCACGTGTAGCACTTCTGTGACACCGGGAGGCGAAAGCCTGCTCCATATTTGGTAAAGTATTGTGTTATGCATTCAGTAATAAATTAAGGCATAACTTGTCTCCTTGTTGCTGTAGCCCTCATTTCGGGGCAAGACGACACTCACGTCGACATCCGCAACAACATATGCGGTAACCGTATTTATAATGCACTATTAAATGTACGACGGGTTCTCGCTCCATGTAAAATCGCGCGTGGGGCATACGTTCTCGTTCCTGCCTGGGCAGGTATGCGCTACGCGTTTTGGGAGAGCGCGATGCCGCTCAATTAACGACACCACCAGCATGGACACCTGCGGCTTTCACCCGAAAAAACAAGGACTGTAGCCGAGGACGCTTGAGAAGGAACACGTTGAACTTTGCAGCACGTTACCAGGCGCTGAAAAGAACTTGACTGGGCATCTCTATGGCCGATTCAGCTATGAAAAACTATGCATATAGGCAGCCTCTGTTGCAGATATAGCTCACCATTGTGGGAGTTCATGGGGGTGTTCGCTATAAACGCAGTCGTAGTCGTGTTATGAAAGCTAGCTATGTCATGCCATATATATATATATATATATATATATATATATATATATAACGCGTAATCAGTCTATGAGAGCCTATACTGTGTAATAAGGTACAGCATGGGAAGTCGGAAATTGTTTCAGTAATCTTCCTTTACTGCTCAACGTTCCCGCAGCATCTTATGTGCCCTAGGAAGGCTATGGGACTCACATGTGTGAGGGTTCGTGATTCAGAGTGAATGTAACACTGTTCTTTACCGTGATTTCTTTACGAGCAGCACGCAGACGCAGGATGTTTTTCGAGGATCCCGGAGTTCTGGAAGAGGAAGCAGGCAAGTGAATTTAAGTTATTGAGTTCGGTATTTGGGAAAGGACATTTCTCCCACTTGTTATCTCTTTTCCCGAAAGGCGCAGCAATGGAAGACTCCTAATTGACGCGCCGTTAGAGCCACGGCAGTGCAGGTTTGTAGGCGCATTTCGCCCCTATCTGAAAGCGGTCAGCTTCCAAGAATTGCCGTAGCTTCGTATGCCAATGTCAAGTGTGCTTCAGTGTTCAAAAAAGATGTGACGCTGCAGTTGGTATAATTGCAGTGCATAAGAACCGAAATTTTGGCGTTTCTTCCTATCTACGACGCAATTTATTAGAGGTATTAGCAATGGACGAACTGACGTTGCTAGTTCGGAAGAAATGCCGGGCGCTGAAGTCTTGTGTGAGGGAACTCTAGCTCTACTACTGAAGATCGACGTTAAGAAATCGGTAGGTCCCGGCGAGATACTGAACGCATTTCTGCGCAGATATGCAGATGGGCTTGCGCGTTATTTGAATATAATTTTGAAGTTATGACTGGCTAATGGCAAAGATTGTACCTGTGTACAAGTTCGATGATGAACAGAAACTTGAAAATTATTGCCCGATATCACTGACCTGCGTTTGCTGCGAGCTCCTGGAACAATTTAAAGCTGAGTCAATTTACGTGCGCATGAGAAAACAGCAACTTATTTTCTCCCAGCCAACACTGATTCCGGCAGCGCCTTTCCTCAACAATGCAATTAGTGACTTTGCCGGCTGATTAAGCAATAAGAAACAGGTAGATGCCGTCTTTCTTGATCTATCAAAAGCGTTTTACAGATTACTACATGCAGAATTGATCGGAAAACTGAGTGATATGTGAATAACGAAAGAAAAACGTAAAATAGATAAGCGCATACCTCCAGGGCATATCCCAATACGTAGAAGTAGAACGCGCTTACTTAGAGCCGTTAAACGTGACGCCAGACGTCCCACAGGCTACTAGGTCCTGTACTATTTTAGTCTATATTAACATAATTTCCTTTGTAATTGACGAAAACATCGCGGGGCGACTTTTCGCTAGTGATTGTCTAATGTACAGATAAATTAATAGCATGGAACATCAGTGATTACTTACTGACGCTCTTAGAGCTATTGGTGTGACAAATTCATAATGAAAATAAATGAGAATTAAACTGCTGTACTGCGCATAACAAATAGAATAAATCACATCTTCGACTTTAATTACACAGTGGATGCTTCAGTGCTTCCTTAGGTCGACATGCTGAAGTATTTAGGCTTAAATATATCTACGAATTTAGGTTGGTGAAATATTGCTACAAATATATCCGAAAACGCTGACAAAAAGCGTTGGTTCTTGCGACGGAAGCTACAGTTAGCCTTAGAGTCAGTAAAGAGTAACAGCATATTTACCCTGTGTTCGACGCACGTTAGAATATGCGAGCATAATATGGAACCCTTATCTGTCAGGGTTAATTGACAGACTGGAAAGTGTACAACGGAGAGCAGCAAGGTTTATTCTAACACGGTATTCTCGAGCGGATTATGTTCCCGAAATGCTCGAATTGCTGGACTTACCCACGCTCACTGAACGCAGGCGCATCGCCAGGTTAAAATTCTTTTTTTTTTCCTTTTCACCAAAAGCGCGTTTAACGTAAACAGTGAGCAGTATTGGACAGCACAACAAGGTAGCACGCTTAGAAAAAGCGAAGCTGGTACTTTTCAAATACCTCAGATGCACACCAACTCTTAAGCATTCTCTTTCTTTTCCAGAACCATTAAAGAATGGAATGAATTACCAACATTAGCAAGAGACAGTACTAACATGTAAAAATTGGAAAACCGCTTAAGGCGCCACTAAAAGATACACACATTTAGACGCGATCACCGCTTTTGTGGGTGGGCACCAGCTCGGTTGTCATAAATTTCGGCAATGAAAATCTTTATTTTGATTTTTGCATGTGCAGACGCTCGCTCAAGTACAAATATATATTTCTTTTAGGCTCGGCATGAATGTATATATTTATGTCTTTGGTGAACACCTTGTTTTCCTCGTGTTCTCTCTTGCCATTCAATCTTACAACATTCTACGATGGTAGAGCTGTGTAATTCTTTTATCGCGTGAGGTATAGAAGTGCTGCATTTTACCCACCCAGTAACGGCCGACAGGCCAGCAGTATGAGTAAAAAATAAAACTAATAAACAAATATCTCAAGTTTGGGGCATTGCTGAAGTAAGAATAGCGTAGGTACATGAATCGCATGAATATGAGCTCCATTTGCTTTCTTATACAGCTGATGTGAGCGTCATAGGTGTTCGCAAAGGCGAACACTGAGGGACATAGACCGCCCGAAGAAAAATAAGCAATGAAAATTATTACAGGGTGTTTCACTTTACTTGCCCCACGCATTGAAGAATGTACGTGCAGAGTACGCGAATATCATCGGCTAACTACGGCTCACTGTGCATTTGAGCAACTCATGCAGCGTGCTCGGAGATATGTGACATTCCTACCGAGGATATCTTATCTGAGTCTTAAAACCATCCACTTAAAGGTAAAGTCTTTTAAGGATAGTTTTAGACAGGTTGATACGTGCCGAGTCAGGGTGTTTACACTAATTTCTTTTGAACAATGCAGCCCCTATTGTTGCACCCGCAGTAGTTGTGAAAGGAAATAACGTACCTAAAAGGAAAGTGGGAGCATTTAACAGCGCTCAGGAAGGCCTTCGATGGGAATCAAATGGCAGCGTCAGGAAGCTAGTTCCAGTGCTTAATGCTCCTACACATTGAAGCGTATTTGTCCTGAAGAGCTTCTATTTTGTTAGTGTTCAAAATTTCGCAGATTCCATATAGGTAGCAACAAAACGTCACACAAGCGTTCTATGTGATCGCAGTTTTCTTTTTCCTTTTTTTCTTTTTGAAGCTGAACATGGGGTTCAGCTTATGTATCGTAATAATTCTTTGTTCATATGCGCTCTGTTTTGGTAATGTTCGAACGTGGCTTTTTCATATCCAAGTTTTCTTAGCCGCAAACATTGGCGCACAGGATGAGAAAGAGTAGCACGTGATCAGCTCACCAACCCAGTGGTACTGAAGACCTCGTGTAAACCTCCGATGAACAAACTACGTTGCTCGCAGATCAGAGCATGATTTGGTCGAAAGAGAAAAGTGTACCGCCGAAACGACGGCACTCTCGTTTCTTAGACGTCATCGTGCCTCCATGACAGAGAGCTGGTTTACGGCATGGCATATAGGAAGAAAAGTCGGGGAAACCTTTATCTAGGCGACCTCCTGGGCGAAAATTGCGGGTCAGTGACGTGCTGGCAGCCATGTTGCCGGGGCTCATGGCGACATCGTTATGAGACGGCATACG
The DNA here is from genome assembly GCA_013339685.2 of Hyalomma asiaticum. NCBI lineage: Eukaryota > Metazoa > Arthropoda > Arachnida > Ixodida > Ixodidae > Hyalomma > Hyalomma asiaticum. Next base: position 14,902 of record JABSTT010001712.1, read on the forward strand.
CCTTTCCATGGACCTCGTGCCATGACGAATGCGCTGCAACACTTTCCGAACGTTGTCAGAAAACGGCGCCAATCGGTTATGGAGGCTCGTATGAACGTGTGCGCGAAATATTGTTGCACTGCGCGCACAAAGCAACTTGGTTTTATATGCGGCTGGAAATCGCCTGCTCTTTCAACAAATGACGTCACAACGTGCACCGGCTGCCTCGGCTGGCTTCTTTTAGTGTTTTTGAAAAGCTCTAAACGTCTCCTTGACTTGAGCTCAAAAAGAACAAATAAGGCATTACTTAGGGTGTTTTCGTAATCATGGAATCACACAATGCTGGTTATGTCGCAAGTGACGTAGTTGTTGCTCCTTGTGACGTCACTGATAAAAGAAAAAGAGAAGAGTGAGCGGGTGCTAGCTTTATTTCAAACCTATTTGAAAATTTTGTAGTGCGTGAACTGCAATAATATTTGGCACACGTGTTCACATGAACCTCCATGACTGATCGACACCCAGTTTCTAACTCTGTTCAATCAGTGTTGCAAGGCAGCCTAAGTCTCCATGCTTTGTGCCGCTGCGTTCGTGCCATGTTTGCATATTCTTCAAGGATATAGAGCGTAACGTGTTCATATGACATGCACACCTGCACATTCGAATAAAGGCGCCAGTACCATGCTTGCTTACCTATCTATGGTTTCGTGCGGTGACTCGCGTGTGTGCGTATCAACAAGCGGTGAAAGCCGCATAGCTTCGCGCTCACGGAACGGCCAGTGGTCGCATAAGGGCGAGATAAGCGCTGCACATGTGCGTATTTTTTCGCACCGTGTGGTGACTAACACACAAGTTTGCTTATCTTAGACTTGATTTACTGTGCTAACAGGGACACCACAGGCAGCAGTCAGTTTAACCGGAATCCGAAATGACTTTCTCGTCTGTCGGTCTCCTCCGCGGGATGCTTTGGGCGACAGATGCTGCGTTTTAGTGTTCCTCTGTTGTTAAATAAATTACTCCAGAGAGAAATAACGATAGAAAAGTAGAGTGCACATGTTATCAGCCTAGGGAAGTGCTTTTTATGCAATATGCCCTGTATATATATATGTATACAATACTCATGTAAATAATATTTTGTGTACCGCTATATTTTTGCACTGTGTTGCGGAATTAGTGCAGCAAATGTTTATGTATATTAGTTTTTCTTGGGGGGGGGGGGGGGGGTGGAGGCGTAGCATTGTATTACATGTATATTTCCACTTGTACTGCGCCACACTTTTCATGACCTGTGTTCATCATCCATCACTCATGTCCTCGTTGCTTCCATGTATCAGGGACACTCGGGTTCTCCTCAAGTGTCAAACGTTACTTTGCTCCTAGGCCTGCCCTCATCCTTGAGATAAATAAAATTGAATTGAACTGAATTGAATTGAATGCTATTTCCAGGCGCATTTCCGATGTGCGTATAGCAGCCCGAAACTTCTCCACCAAGTCAGAACGATAGCTCAAATTGCGACAAGGATATGCGTTATTTTCCGTAAACTGCATATGGGCTAGCCATAAATCGACGTGTTCGAATGTATACGTAGCATTGTACGTTCTCGGGCTTCGTATTTTCTCAATTGATGGAGGGGAAGTGGGTGTTAGAAATCGCATTCTATATTTTACAACTAATCAGAATCTTTTGGGGTAAACCTCCAAGTGCGTTAGTTTTTGTAGTTTCTGTCGCAGTGTACCGCAAGCTCCTGAGCGCTTGAGCGTTAAAACTAGGCCCCTGCTTCAAGCTGGCGGTCACGTTCACGTCAGTATTTTTTGTCAATTAAAATGATGTTCAGCATTCGCTCCGAAATAAATGCATTATGACAGAATGAGGATTGACATTTTCTTCAAGGGAACGAAATACTCTTGTCATGAAAATCTGGTTATCGGTTTTTTTACACTTTCTTCTTCCACACAGCACCTGCGCGCGCAACAACTGGCTCCCCATCCTAGACCTGTCAGATTTTTTAGTGCACCTCGGCTGAAAGAAAGCTTTGTCAATTTCCCAACTACGATTAGGTCCATGGGTGATTGGTTGATAGCCGTATCTTGTAAAAATCTTGTCAAATGAACTGATTGGTCGCTGTACTTCGTTTAAGCCAACAAACTTCGCTGTCCCGAGGCGGGGTGGCTAGCACGTGTGCCCGGGAAACACCGTGCAGCGTCAAAAAAAAAATTGCCTTGTGGTTTTAGAATTTCAGGAAAAATGAGGTTTAACCTGATTCTTGTGAAACATGTTCGGGGTGTAATGATATGATATAATCAGTCTTTACAAATCAGGCTTTACACGAAATCTAACAAGCCTATGCATACATCAAGTACTCGATGCTGCCGCCCACTGCAATGCATGCGGTGCTACATAACAGCGTGGGCGTGCTGATTCTTTTCCTAGTAGACTTAGCTCACGACTCGGACTGAAAGTCCTAACGAATGAAAACATGAGAGGAGCGAAAAAAAAAGTGTGTAATGTAAAAGAAGGGATGTGGATGGCAGGGCAGCCGAATTGACTTGCCCGTTAAAACAATTTTATGTCCACAAATTCAAGATTTGACCGTGGTACAAATTGCTGAGTTCATTATGAGCTTCGTTAGATGTTAGAGAAGAGTACTCGAACAAAATGACTTCGCTAATAGTATCGCCTCAGTGTAGCACTTCCAGATCCGTTTTGTTGGTTTCGAATAGCTACGGTACGCGCACAGCCCGCGAGGTCTCGCGGCAGAGGAAACAAAATTAATTGTGATTCGGGTGAAAGAAAAGACGCTATTTTCTGGAGCCCTTGCGGGAGCATTGCTCGACGTCCGAGTGGTGGGGGAAAAGTAGTGAAAGAGCAGAAAGGAGACGAACTCCGTATTGGAGGGCTGCGAAAATTATGACCTACCTGGGCTTGTTTAAAGATCTCTGACAACGCACAGTTCATGGGCCTTTAGCACTTTCGCCTTTATCGACTGTATTAGAATCCGCATGTTTTGGGTCAGAACAGAGAGAAATAGGCGACAGAGGAGACAATGCCACCACAACATGGCAGTATAGAGTCACGCAGGGCTCCCAAAAAGTACGCTCATGGTGTAGGGCAGCAGAAAGTGCTGACACGACCTTTTCCCAGTATTTTTTTCCTCCTTACACCACAGCCTTCATCGTTATTTGAAAACATTACGCAACGGGCTGTCGCGAAATGTTCTGCTGCATTTGCTGAACTGGACTTTCCGGTAGCCATAAACAAGACGGATCCCTCTGCACTTACTGACGAATCGTTTTTTTTTTCCATGTTTTGTTGCAGAACCGTAAGTATGAAAACATTGTTCCCATATATTGTGGTGGCGCCGAGGTCGCTGGTCTTCGTCACTTTAATTGCAATCGGATACCATCGGTAGTATAGCTTCAAACTGGCGTTGACCCCCCCCCCCCCTCCCCTGCCGCCTGTCTAGCCCTTGTTGTCAGCCTCCTCCTCTGGGCACTTAACGGCGTCTTTCCATGTTGAGAACCAACAGCGGTTTGCGTATAGAAAAGGACCTGGAAGTCTTGCCGGGGCTAAATTGACCAATAAAGAAGGAGCTGACGGAAATCTGATCAAATTATTAAGAGTGCGCGCTTTGAAGGGATACTTGTAAAGGAGAATGATACAAAAAGGAAAAAAAAAACCCAAAGACACGCCGTCGAAGTTTTATCGCGGTAGCAGTTGAATGGGTGCTCCAAGCGTATAAAAACGCGGCCGTCGTCGCCGCCGTCCTTTCCGAGAGCACGCGTAACTCAAGCGCGGAGTTTAGAGTGCCCTTTAAAGATATGAAGTACTTTTCACCACAGCAACGAGAGTACGCGACGCCGACGCGCCGTTAACGCTTTAAGATAAGTACTAACATAGTCTCTAACTAACATAGAAGGTACCAAATGACCCTGCTTTTAATTTGGCCGTAGACTTTTTATATGATTAGTGGTTCAGCGGCTTACCACGGGAGTGTAACGATGAGGAACTTGCAGCCATATTTGATGACGCGTACGCGAAGCAGAAACAAGCGCAGTTAACATTGCGGTGACTTGCATAATCTTCTTGACTACTTATGTAAAGCTCGCTGGAGGGATAGTCTTAATATTAAATTAGCGGGACGTTCAAACGCTTTCACTTGACAAAACTGACGCGACTAAATAGTTTCTTTAAAGATTGCAAGATGATTCAAAGAAGGCTATATGGCTCGCTAACCCTTCTGGTGCCTAAACAAAAGCGAGCAGAGAAAGACGGACGAATTGCTGTCGTCTGAGTGACAGCGCTTTTTTCCTCGTGTAGCACCGTTGTTCCCGCTGTTACTCTGGTATGAAGGGATGTATCATACTGCCCAAGCACTTTATATTGTTGTTTATTGCATCACTAAGAGACGAATACAGAGAAACGGAAGGATGAAGACAAGAAAAGTAGAGGTCAGAGAATAGCGCTTGTTCCGTGCACTCTGTTGCTCCGCAGCATTACACGAAACACTTCTATTTTCTTCGAGGGCGCAACAGTTCCACAAAATGCCGCATGCTGCCGCTATCAGCTGGGTTACTGCCGTCCATGGCTGCAGTAGCCCGGTAATTACGGACAAACTAAATTATGTTAAGCTACAACGCCTCCGTACGTTTAGCAGCATCGCATCCTCGAACGTTCACTTCAAAGTACGCAAAATGAGAGTTATCTTTCTTTCTTGCTTCGTTTTTTTTTTTGTGCGCGCTAAAAACAGTTTCTCTGGTTAAGGTTGCCGTTATCGGTCTTCCCTTGCGTCGGTAGAAACGCAAAAACACTAACGTCATTCTTGAAAATGGAAACGTGCCTCTTATTTGAAACTGAAATCGATTAAAGCTTCCAAAACCAAGGGTCTGTTCCGGTTATTTGTTTGTTCGTTCATTTGTTTACGGTACTTAAAGCCACAGTGACCGTGGTTTTACAAATTACGCACGTCTCTATGATTAAGCAATTAGTGATATTGATGATGGAAGTTTCTATCGTTGTTTCCTTTAGATATTTTGTTTGCTGGCGAAAATTCATGTTGGCCTTGGCCCTCATCTTGATTACCATGCTTGCCCTGCTGGTGCCCACGATCAAAAAGATTCGCAGAGGTGAGAACACGTGCAGTACTAGAGGTTAATCCCCGCCAGGCGCTTTTGTCTGTCTTCCAATTTGCACTGGAATGCAAGATGACGATGATGTTGGTGAAATACACTTTAAATAGGAGTGAATATGCACTAATGCCTCTGACGAAACCGCGCTTATTTCTTTTTTAAAGAAGAAGCGATTATATGAGAATCAGGTTTTCGGACAAATTGCTACCGGGACATTCATGAGTCCTACTCCATAAGTTGAATACCACGACGTATCCATGAAACCACTCTAAAGTTTGTATGCTTTCGTACTGACTAGAACAATTTCGTTATCAGGAGGACGCTTTAATCACATACCAGAGGCAAACAGGTGCCTTTGTGAGGAGAACACTTTCTTGATGATGTTAATGAATTGATATTAATAATGAACATGAGAGAGCTGGTATCGTTTTTATTTCTGCACTGAATTGGACCCCTCATGTGCACATCGTGTCAAAATCACTGGCATCAGCAGCCGGTGCACTTTCGTGCTGTCGTTATTATTTTCCGGAAAAGATTAAATTGAAAATTCATAACGCGCTGTTTGCGTCGCCCGTCAAGTACTACACGCTTGTGCAGGGCACCACTACGAGCATTAACATACGCAAACATTTTTTCTTCGTTAGAAATTCGGACTTTGAATTATTGCTATTGTTCCATACCTCCATACAACGTCATCACTTTTCGACAAGTTTAACATCATCAAAGTGCCTGGTGTATGCGCCTTTCTTTAGGTAGATTCATATAACTTTTCCTCTAACCAATTTTTCCTTCAAGGGCCGCTCTTACTTAGTACCCAAAATTCACAGTCAACAATCCTGGCCGCCCTATAGCTTCCAGTAAAGGTACCGCTACTCAAATTTAGATATCTAGTTTCACCGACTCACAAATTAGGCGCATCCCGAATCATTTTCGCCATACATGAAAGGAACACTAAAGCGAAAAACAATTATTTTTGTGTTAGTAGGTTAGCGTTTCACAATTCCAAAAAAAAATCTTGCGAGGAGAAGACCCTCGGAAAGCTAGAAAATGCGCAGAAAGAAAATACGGGTGGCGACGCCGCTCTGAAGTTGAAGTGCTATTACGCACGACGTCACAGAGGGTTGACTGTGTCTGCTAAGCCCTACGTTGTTATTTATCAGTAAGGAAGACATGCATTGTGTTCTGAGGAAGCCTGATATTCAACACAGGGGATCTGAGAGCATTTTATGGAGCGAATTTGAAGAGGATGCGAAAAAAAAGAAAATTGGCCTTCTGACGTCATGGGGCCGAAGTTCCGGCGCGAATGTCAAAACTTAAATATTGACATCCATTTTCTTTTTTAATATTCAATATATTATGACGAAATTAACGACAGTCGACTGCTCGAAGTATAAGTTCTCATTTTAAAGCACTTCGCCTGTTCACTTTAGTGTCGCCTTCTTCGAGAAGCCTCAAGTCTCGTGGTACCACCGCGGGTATAGCCACCTAAACTCAATGGATGTCGCACCCCCAGCCACAACTATACCTCACGCTAAAGCAACCGCTGCGATGGTCTCGGAACATAGAAAGAGCACATCGCCAATCGAGATTGATGGAAGCGCCCTAGAGGTGGTCCTGAATATCTTACTTAAGTACAACCATTTCCCATTCATCTGAATACATTACCTACAGTTTAACCGAACTTCCACGGATAACAAAATGGCCTCAAACTACGCAAATATATTCATGGCATCATTACAAAATCCCATTCCTGGACAATTCTCTTCTCAAGCTTATATTCTAGCACCACTTTCTAGAAGACATATTTTTTGTTTGGCCCAATGGTGAACATGCCCTCCCAATATTCATCTCCGATTTCAACTCGATGTACCCTTATATTATCTTCAAGCACACATGCTCACCAGCAGAGCGTTCGTTTTCTTTAAATCACCGTCACAAACACTTGCACCAGCACTTCCAGTTCTTTCTATAAGAAACCAAGTGACCGCCAGCGATATCTCCAGTTCGTAAAACAAGTGTGCACTACTTCCAAGCCCAGAGATACAGGAGTATTGGCTCTGAAGTTTCCCAATTCGATGCCCATGCACAGTCCTTTTGCACTCGATGACGCGATTGAGCATGCATGATAAATTGACCTCCTGGTCACAATGACACAAGGGAGAGTTACAAAGACGAAACGTTATGTCCAAATTGGCTCCATTTATTTCTGGAGTCTTAAATCACAAAAGCACGGTACGATTATGAGAGACGCCGTAGTCAAGGGCCCGGGAAATTTCGACCACCTGGGGTTCTTTAACGTGCGCTGATATCACACAGCACACAGGCCTGAATTTCGGCGTTGTGTCCAAATTTAGTTGTCACTTACTGCGCAGCAGACCCTCGTGTAAACTCTATCCTAAGCTGCAACTTTTAACATACTCAAACAGAATCGTCGACTGCCCTGTCTTTCGCGCCGCACCTGAGGTAGTTTACCACAGAAATAAAAACATCAGACATACTCGTCAGGGCAAAAACACACAGGTGTGATTTCCACGGGCCGTGCAGGCTATGCGGGAAACTCTGGTGCATAGTGTGCCCCCACGTGGTGACCACAAATAAGGCAGAAGCCTCGCATTATAACCTTATATATGAAATTGTGGACGATCTCAACTGCGACTCGAGCAATGTGATATACAGAATTCTTTTTGAAGTTTGCAGATAGGTATATATGGACCAGACAGAAACCGCATTCCGACTACATTTCAGCAACCACGGGGCCCACATTACCGGTACAAAATTTTTTAATGCGTATTTTTAGAAAGCCCTTCGAACTTGCTCGATAGAATCCTATGGTGTTTATTTTGACGCACTACAGAATTTTTCTACGGAGTTCCAAAACTTACTTGACCACCGCATTCTTATAGATGTTTCCTATAGAACGTGTCCATCGAGTTCCTTTTAAGATCGTACAGGCACATTTCAATAGAGAATTTATACCGAGTCCTTTTTGAGACTGTAAGGACAAATTTCTATAGAGATTTTCTATGGAGATTCTTTAGGATGGGAAATAGAAATCGTTTGCAATAATTTGTCGCCATTTGCTTGCCACATTGGGGGATGTCCTCTCGAGAGGATACTGTAATCAATTGAATGCAAGATCGGGCGCTCTGCTTTCCTTAAGAAAAACTGATCGCCCTTAGTGAGGCAGTGGTATTCGAACTTGGTTCCTCTCGCACTGGACGCCGATACACTACCACTGCGCTACCGCTGCGGTTGCTTTTCCTTGTGCAAATTGTAGTCATATGCTAGGCAAAGTGAAGGTCATGAAATTAGCATATGGGAAGAAAATGTAGTGCGAAGGGGAGGCAACCAATGGTCATTAAGGGCGACACAGATTAGATTCCAAGGGAACGAAAGCGTGGCGGGAGGCGCTAGGACACTAGCTGGTCGGATTAGATTAAAATGTTTGTGATGATAACATGGACGCAGTGACAACATGGCCATGTTTATTGGAGAAAAATATGGAAGAGATTTTTGCCCTGCAGTGGGCGTAAATAGGTCCCTCATGAAACATTTTTCCATAAGAGACTGACATGTATTAATACACCGTCTATAGATCCCTTATAGAGGATCTATAGAAATGAACTCTATAGACAGGTAGCTTTAAGGGTTCTAAAGGTACTGTATAAAGTTTGCGGTATAGAATTTAGTAGATATTATGTTACGCTGTAAACAAAAATTAGCCGAAATGGGAGTAAATGACTTGTCCTCTAGCGCCTTGCCCGAAAAGAGTTTATTATACTCCGGTCAAGCGGAGTAAAATGTTTACTCCGCTTGACCGAAGCTTTTGGTGGATCTGTTGGGAGTACACTCTTAGCACGGTAATCCTTTAGTTTATTTTATAGGTACAAAAATGTGAAAATATGCTCCTTTATAAAGGAGCATATTTTCACATTTTTGTACCTATAAAATAAACTAAAGGTTACCGTGCTAAGAGTGTAATATTTACATCCATCGAGCAACCGCTATGACGGAATAAATAGTTGGGTCATGATAGTGTTTGTGGTTGAAACGCTGGTAAAAGCTCCTATCTCGGCTAATTTTTGCTTACAGTGTAATACACCCTTATAGAGCGCGTATGGTGAACCAGTGTATAGAAAGAAAGCGTTAAGTGTTTTAGAGGCGTTCCATAAAAGTTACTTTATAGAGTTCAGTACATATGAGGTCAATACGCATTCTATTGTTCGTGAAATGACGTGTTTCTATCGACAAGACAGGTATTTTTAGACTTCGTACAGTTGTCCTATGGAATACAGTCTATAGACGGCGAGTTCCTATTGAGTTCCTTTAGACTCTATAGCAACTCATTAGGAGTTCTAAAGGAACTCTAAATCCATTTTCGTAAGGGCTAAGTAATTGAAGGAGTGATCAGGAAGGTGGTACTTTTATTAGACAGGTGAAACGTCAATTTTTGACGTGTGGCTTGCGATTCTTCAATCGTATCCTAAGATGCGTCTTTGAGTGACCGACATACTGGTCGTGACATTTAGTACGCTCAAGCAGGTAGACCACTTTGGTGGTGTCATAGGTGAAGTTTCCCTTAATTTGAACAGAAATTTTAGATTTGATATTTATTGCTTCCAGTGGTTTTCGTGTATGGGAAGTTTATTGCTTGGCCTGCAGCCTTTCCCGTACCTCAGGTCTGAAACGAACCTTGTGAGAATGCCGCGTAAGTCTTTTAGTTGCATACGCGATGCGAGGCGCTTCAGACGATCGACTTTTGTGAGAAAGTTGTGGTGTCTACTAACAGCGCCTTATATTTTTGTTACCAATACCTACAAGAAAGCTGTCGAGTCTGAGGAATTTTTTTTGGAAGCGCGAGAATTCAAATACAATCCGAACACAATATTCATAATCAAAGCTGACGGTATTGAAATCGAGCGCGCCCCATATGCAGAAATCGGCGCCGCTGTATTATGCCAGACGAAAATTTTCCAGACTGTGAGAGAAGCTTTGAATAAGGCGCGTTGTCCCGCCATCGTTGTCTAGTCGCTATGGTATTCGGCTGCTAACCCGAAGGTCGCGGCATCGAACCATCGCCTCAGCGGCTGCATTTCCATGCAGGCGCAATGCTTAGACTCCTGCGCATACTGTGTGATGTCAGTGCGCGTTAAAGAATCCCAGGTAGTCGAAATTTCCAGAGCCCTCCACTACAGTGCCTCTCAAAATTAAATCGTTGTTTCGGGAAGTAAAAACCGACAAATCAATCAATAAGGCGTGTCATATCATTATCTTGTTGCGGAAAAAACTGCAGTTAATCTCATCCCTGCGAGAGTTTCGTATTCTCTCTTTCCATATACTTGTTAAATCCGCACAAAATGTTGTACGAACTTACGGCTTGTGGCCACTTGTCCACTCTGGCCTGAGACCATGGAGGAAGGACAAAAGCGCTAGAAAAGGGGGTCACGTGACGATCTTGAAGTCTAGCCAGAAAAAAAATTAAAGGATACAACCATGAAAAATGGGCCCGCGTCACGTGGCAGGCGAGCGGTAGAATATGCACGGTCAAGCGCCACTGAAGTTTACCTCTCCCAAACGACCTCGAGCTGTCCGGCGACTATGTGGGGCCTAATCCTACCCAAGAGGCACTGCTCACTCGCGACGGAGAAGGTTGGCTTGCCGATGCTAGCGTAATCACGTGACATCGCATCTTAGCTTCTCTTCTTCCAAACCCGTGACCGTTTGTGGCCCCTTGTCATTTTTAGCACGCTTCACCGCACCACAATTCCGTACCGCACCAAAGCCATCTTTTTCACGATACACTGCTTTTTGCAACAGTTTGCTTCGCCGCGACACGGTAGTGTCATGCGGTGAAGCACAAAGAAAGTCAAACTTTGTTTTTATGTAAACATGGGCATTTTAGATCTCCAAAAATACCTCCGCACACTCCTTGGGGCAAGCAGACCCCCCTCTTAGAATCTCTCGTATACAGTTTAGCACAAAATTTGGCACTTCTCGGTATAGTTGACTTTCCCTTCGTACAAATAGAATCATATGTTGTAGAAGACACGAAAGGGAAGGGGGTCAAGGGCTCGTCTTTATTTGTTGGAAACAAGTAATGAAACGAGAAACATTGTCGTTTCATTAACATGTTGTAGAAGACGTAATACATGCGAGATGATATCCTCGCGCAGCCTCCAGCGATTTGTAAACGGGCTTGTAGCAGTGATCGGACGGTTGATGTGGAGGAGTGAGGCTTGGCCTACCGTGTTAATTCGTAAACTACCAGCCCTGCATACCTTTCATTAGTTATTGCTAGCGAAATGATCAATAACAACGTCTAGCGATGGCTATACGATGAATATCTTTGGCTAATGCTGACCACCTATCCATTGTTGTAACGGCAACATTGAACGAAAACAGAAAAAAAAACACGGAAAGCAAACGATTGTGTGGCTCGCATGTTCTCGCAACGTATCTGCGCGATTACGTACGGTGGTCAGAGTTTGGAATGAGACAACTTAGAGCTCAGTAATACACGTGCCTTCCCTCCCACCATCATTAGCTTGAGTCATATCTGCGTATACATTGGCTCGTGCACTTACATCACAGCTCACAGCTCCTATTGTGTAATGCTAGTGAAGACAGGAGGTGGTCATGCTGATGCTTACAAAAATCTTTTATACGACCATATAAGGCGCATGTATGGCTGCCTGTGGCACGTGTCCGTAGGAAATCACATTTGCCCTTTTTCTGAGATAGCCATATATATGGCCATACTAGACCTATACAAGGATTGAAATATATGGGTCTAACACGAATTGGGCAGATATGGCCAAATACGAACGCTTGCCACATATATCCGATATCCATGTGTAGCCATATATGTATGTACACGGACACATGCAGTATACAGCTATGACACGCGAAACTCCTGATATAGGCATATGTGGAATTTTCATAACAGGAAAAACAGCTCATACCAACTGTTATGATCCAATGTTGACATGTCGCGTTTCATTCCGTGAGGACTGGCCATATGCAAATACGCTTATGATTGTCTTATCCAGTCACTCGCCCAGAACGCCACTAACGTTTTATTATTTTTCTCATTCAATAACCTCAAATGTTCGTTCTCAGTGGCCACGTTAGTGACGCTCATCATTCGCTGTTTAAATGCGCAGTGATCACAACCTGCGACGAACCGCCCGCTACCCTTCCACCGTTTTTCGAGCCCATCACACTCGAGAGGCCGCAGAGTAAGTCAGCCAAGATGCACACCACTGCTTATTCATCTGTTTCTCTATGAACATTATCGGTCTAGGTTACGACTAACATAAGGGCGCTCGTTTACACGAAAGTGCATTTAACACTCACTACTCACGTCGAGACAAACTATGGTTAGCAAGTATGCGAAAAAATGCAGCAAATGACTTCGGCTCATGCTACGAACGGAATAAGTTTATCGTCACTGACACTCCAGCACTATCTACAGGCACATGACAAAACTTATAAGATGTTTACGTAGTCCAATATGTATATACGGCGGGACCCTGAATGAACACAGGAATGGCAGGTATTCTGAAAGGAGACACGAATACAAAGAACAGCAGTATGAATAAGCAGGCGTGGCCCGATCATTTCCGATGGGGCCGCCGTGGAAATCACCTCTTTGGACCAGTGATAAAAGCGTACACCCACGCCGCGCCCGTGTTATGTACGTTTCTAGGCCATGCTTTATTGCGCAGCTTTTGTTATCGTACTCTTTGTGCTGCGTGATCTCATTTTAAACTGATCGCTAGTTTCTTCCAGCTGATAGATCTTTGTACGCTTCTGTGGCAGACAACAACGTCTCGTGACTACTTTACTACAGAAAGTAAGTCGAGCATAAATGGCCTTTCGCAGCTACCCCCAGTAACTTTCCTGGTCATGACGTCGACGTGCAGCTGATTGCTCCGCAAAGTAAGTATATCACGTCAATAATTACTCAGCCAGTAGTAGAATTAACAGCACGACTCCTGCGAATTTGGTAATTTTTAGTAGTGTAAGTATAGCACGAAAAATAACATTAAAGAAAAAGAAGATCGCAATACTGCATGCTGTTCTTTCGTTCGGTGACGGCAGTGTGGCACCTGCCACATACTGAAGTAAATCGGACTAAAGCCGGATAGTAAGACAGTCACCTGGCTAAAAGAGGCAGTCTACAATCGACGATACATCACAGACAGAGCTGCGCGACAGCTCATAAAAGAGACAAGAAAAGCAAGACAACTGGACGAAAGCCAGTAAGTGGCTTCGAAAATTATTATCAAGCTAGTGGCTACTATAAAGTAATGACATCAACGGTGCTTATGGCAAGAAAATGTTCTTGAGCTACCTTCTCTTTTTAAATTCAATAAGTCAAAGAAACTGCTGAATTATTTGTGAGAAATAAAGGGGGCGAAGGAGGGCATTTGTGAATAAACTGCAGGCTGTACTTTGATCTCCCTTAGTTCAGCTTGACAGAAGTAAGTGGCTTTATTTTTGCAAGTATAGGTTACTTCGAATTGTTCTACTACATGCAGTTATATTGCCGTGTGGTTGTGACCGTGAAGAATGCAGCAAGTAAACCGGTGATGACTGATATGTTTGCTGCACACACTTGTACCAGGCAAAACAAGTAATGCTAAAGTATAATTAATAACTGCTGTACTTCCTAATTTTTAAGTGGCAAAAACACGAACTACAAGACCCTGACACCTCCTCCATATTCCCTTCAATTATACGCCTGAAAAAGCTGCAGGCAGACTTGAGCTCTCGTCGTGTGCGTCCATCTACGGTTTGGAAACATACTGCAAAATTACAACCACGGGAAAATGCCAGCTAGGCACATGCTGCAAAGACGGAAGACGGTTTCTGGCAGATTGTGGCGTTGGTCCCACCGCGACTTGATGGACGCGGTCAGCAGTGAAAAAGTTTTCGGCGGTGCGCAGTCAGCTCGATGAAGACTAAACGGTGATCCATGCAACTCAGTTCCGATTTTCAATACGTGAATATTTAAAACTGACATATATTTATGAGATGTATTAAACCCGCGGAAATGAGCGGGTATGTGGACGGGAAAATGACCGCCGCCGTAGCACAAATGGTAGTGCATCGCATGTGTAGTGCAAAGGTTGCAGCTGTACTGTGCCCTCTGGCGGCAAGCTGTTCTTTCGTCTATTTTCATTTCCCTTTGTCTCGCAATGACTAACAGGTGCATCATAGCCAACTTAGGCCCTTATACGCATCACATATACAGAGTAAGCAGACACTACGTACGAATTACTTGCTCGATTTCCTTCATTTTGTCCGCGGGACTTGCCACGTGATGAGTAAGAGAAAGTTTGCATACATATTTTGCGAATGTATTGCACATGCATCATCAAAGACTTCCACGCGTGCCGAGTTTGCGGCTTGTTTTCCTTAGGTGTGCGTTCTCCGCAGGTATTCCGCTGGAAGCAGTGGTGACCAAACCAGTCCACTGCACCTACCACTGCCGGCAAGCGCCCGGTACGCCTGTTGGCGTACCGCCGGACGGTCTCTGCGACTTCGTCTACTTCCAGAACCCGAAGGACTTCTCTCTCGCGGAGTACGGCAACAGCGGCTGCTCCACACTCATGACGACGTCAGCGGCCAAGGCACAAAAGACGTTGTACGGCATCAGCATATACTCTACGTGCGTATCCCATGCCGTAGTCTATGGCCACAGACTGCGCTTCACAAACTATTCACTTAATATTTCTTTCGAAAAATTGAACCCGCACATTTCGTCATTCAAGGGCACGCTACATGATGAAGTATGCAAGATAGCACGTTGACAATGAGAAGAGGCAAAACCTCTTACTTTTAAACCATAAGGCATGTATCTATATATAGAGATGGCGCTAGATCATTTCTCAAGTTCATACCGTTATCGAAAAAATAAAATAGCCGCGGAGTGATTCCTTCATGTGAGACATATACCATGTCAATTTGTACTGGCATATGGTCACACGACACAGCAACGTTTAAATTGGTAATTTGGGTTATAAATTTAGAAATAAGCAAACATTCAGACTCTGACTCTGAACACATTCGGTAGAAATATTCAGTAGACTCTGAAGAAGCTATGTCGAGGATTTATTTGTTGTGTTCATGACTTTCACAATTATTTAGAATTTTTAGTTTCTTTTCTTGTGTGTACTTGCTAAGCTCTACATCTTTTCGCGAAATTCTGTGTAATTGTTCTTTAAGGATTTGACAAGTGATTGGCTGTTGCTACAGTGCAATCGCTCTCAATTCCGTACATGCCTGCTTTTATTGTAATGGTAATGTATCATTTTTTTCATCGTCTCACTCACTCACTCACTGAAATGTTCACAGCTAAACTGCAAACGTACATACAGGAAGCACCGAACGTTCGAACTATGCAGCTGACCACTAATAGGCACGTGCAATCAGAAGGCGCAGCGTTGATCCATGGTGTATTGAGTGCGATGGTGTTTTTACGGCAACGCGGAACTTGTTCTCTTACCTGCAACGATAACTTGTGTTTACTCAATGCGCCATGTTACAACGTTAACGCTCCCTGAGCACATTAAGGTGGCTTAACTTTTGCTTTATTCACAAAGTGTCAGATGCGATAAATAAAATCCAGAAAGTCTGACTGCGTGAGCAACCAATTCTATAGCATTGCATGTGGAGAAGAAACAGCAACAAACACTCGCTTGCTGAGGAAAGAGTTTTGAGCAACAGACGCGCATCCCGAGGCGCACGAATCCAGTTTCTAACCTGACTGTGAACTAGCGCGCCAAGAAGTACGAATGCATCCATTGCTCTCAACACTCACTGGGACGAGCAGCTTGACTGGACGCATAGGTCCTACAAAATAATCATAATGCGTGTTTCTATTCAGTCCTGTGGGCCCCCTAATGGACGGTTTGAGCATATTTCAATGCAGCACCCCCAAACTGCTGTTGCGCGTTCTCTCTGTAGCGTTGGTACCCGTTGCGACTGATCAAGAGCTTGTTTGCGCTTGCCGGATTAGTCTTCACAGCCTTATTCGCACAGCAATCACCAAGTTTGTGCTGTGTTTACTTCATTTTATGTTTAAAGCGCTTGAGTCATCTAAATATAGCAAAAGTTTGGGGCCTTACTGCTGACGCGCCCGACTGAAACATGACTGTCGCCTTTATTCTGGCCCATTGGTTCTCCCCAGAAGCATCGGGTAAATGTGGACTTCGGGCATACCAATATCCATTCTCAAAGCTCCCGTACGTGCTCTTAAATATGATGGCATCCCTTCGATATGACCCTGTCTGCCCAGTTCTATGGTTCACCATGCGTTTACACAGAAAACAAAAGCAATGGCTTTAAAGGCGGCTCAGAGCTTTCACATTGCCCATCCTCAGCCGCTTTATATAACTTGGCTCATGAGATCCGCGAAAATCTTTTTTTTTCCTCTGGGCACAAACCAAGATCCACTGCTGGTGGATGATACTATACCTCAACAAGATCGAAGTGCTTCACTCGCATTGCATTTCTCACGCCTTCGTTTGGTACTCGTAAGCAGAAGTGTGATTGGAATGCTCATCATATCTGTAGTACTGCTTCTGAGAGGGTTTCGTCTCGTTTGGCGCGTATTGTTTTCGGCACATCCAGCATTCTAGGCATGGCATCAAACATGATGGTTTCGCCTATGCATGCAAATGTCGACTCCTTTCGCATCCCTGCGAATGACACCGCTCCTGTCTACAACAACATCTGTTTTGAAAGTTGGGCTAATGTGGCACTGTGAACACCGCTTATCAAAGTTACGAGCACTACATAAAGTGAAATCTCACTCATCTATATATATTCAAGCTCTGTACACTGTGTCACCTATACTCAATGCAGCACGTTCATTAAATATATCCACGTTGCAGACTACTGCGTGTTGACCCACTCTCGCCAAACCAAAACGTACACTGACCCCCCCACAAGGTCGCCATTTCCGATTGGTTTCACGAAGAAAGTGACATGCTTTCGAGTACATAAAAATGTGGTAACTAAAACAGCGGTAACCTAATCAATATACCTTTTATAACAAAATTGGATAAGTCAACCATGGCGGAACGACAAGGGGTCCCTTTTCTACACACAGGATGGCAGAAAAGAGCGAGCAGGAACTATGGACCACTGCTGGCATTCGAAAGTTCAAAGCGCTATGGGACTCCAATGTAACCTGCCATGGGATCAACTTCTACATTACCAACGTGGAACAACTGAAGAAATTCGTGGGGTTTTCGTTTCTCAAGGTGAGTACATGTTAACACGCTTAGCACTCCATTCGACTTAGTGGCTATACTCGTCGTTTGCACGGAAGGGAATGGGCAAAGGCCCTGACAGCACGTGCAGATTTCAGTGTGAGGGGTGCCTCGCACGAGGCACATACGCATACGCAGCATGACTGAGGAATGGAACTGTACCCCATGACGTATAATTTGTCAGTGACTAGTTATAATCAGCCTAATTTTCCAGGTAATATTACGAATAGTTCGATCTTTTGTCTTAACTAAGAAACGCTAGGCTGCAATAAAATATGGCAGTGAGGAATTACGTGTAACCAGTTACTTGTACTGACAAGGTGAACTGTAACAGGATGCGCAGCATTGCGCACTTGAACGTGTCATGAACAATACGGCAAAATACCAATCGTTGCGTGATCGTGCCGCCGCATGAACCCATGGATACCGAAGCTGAGACAAGCAAATTCTGTGTATAGTATTTGTATACTAATCTAAAGCCGGTGACGGCCAATTGCTTGATTGATTGTGGCATGATTGTGCAATAAAATGCTTCAGCCCGTCAAAGCATCCACTCATACCGTCGTAACATGGACAACGCCGTTGAATTTTTGAATTTTTGACTAAAAAGATGCGGCAAACAGTAATAGTTTGGGTGGTGATGCTACCATTGCCGTACAGCCCTGGCGCTGGTTTACCGTAGCGTTAAGTCGATGGCCGTTGACATTTTTATCGAAGACCTCAAAACACTGGGTGCTCATTCGTCAACTCTGGCGCAAGCATAAGCACTGAAGTCCACGACCATTTGAGGGAAGCAGCAAGCCTGCTTGTCCACCCTTCGTCGCGAATTCAGCGCCGCTTGTGAGCGTGAAATTTCGTTACCAAATAGTGCGCTTGAATATTGAAGAAAATCGAGTACAAACAGTGTGGTTCCACTTATAACTGGGCCTCGCGCAAACGTCTAGTACGAGACCTTGCAACGTTGTAGCACTATCTCTAGCTACTTCATAAGGGTTCAGACGCAAACATCGCGCCGATTTGTGACCGCAGTTTTGTTCAAACGCTGTAGTGCGCCAACCTTTCAATTCGACAAATCTGTTGAACCAGCGCGAAAGCGCAGAAAATTCTGAGGGAGATAGTCTTTGGTTAGCGGCTTCAAATTTGATTGTTGCTGTGTCCTGAAACCAGGAAGAATAGGGAAGAGAAGTATAGGAATTCTTCACGAAGGTGAGCAGTGAGGTGCCTTTGCACGCAGTCTCCCTTAATAGGCCACTCACAGCATTAAATGTAAAAATATAGAAAGTGAACACAATTTTCCAGTGTCACTGCCGTTACGTTGACAAGTAAGACAAGTGCAAATGATGGACGAAAATTCGGAGAATGATTGTCAGCGAAGTTAAACAATGTGTGAAGCGCTCTAAGAGACACTGAAACATCTAGGTCATCTAGTTCTTTTCGCTAAACATCTACGGCTTTTACTTTTTACTGAACTCTTTACTCAACTTCTAATAAATGTTAAGGGCGGGAGGAAAGAAACGTAAATTTGCTCAATTCCTTAGTAAAATAAGTGATTGATCACTGAAATTAATTACATCTTGAACGGTGTAATTGTAAGCTGTTATTTTTAATTACGTAACATGCATGAACCCGCTGTGTGGTATTTTTTATGCAAGTTTTTGTTCAAGTTCCTTCTAAAGCTAGTCGATAAATGTTCAAGTGCGGGCTTGGGGCTGCATGATTGACCTAATTCTCCGGAATATAAACAGTGCACGTCGAACAAATGAATGTATGAGTATGACCTTCATTTCCTATGAAAAACAGTACATATCTTTAATCATATGTATCCGATGCAACCGTTGTTGCAATCTATCTTACTGGTCAAAATTATTGCCTCGCTCCTCACCGTGCACATGGTGTCCTACAATGGAGGTGATAACAGCATCGCAAAGTGAAAAGTCGCATTTAGTCTCTTCGTTAATAATACGCGCTTTGTCTTACAAGAAATGTATTTCTTGCCTTAGATAGTGTCGCTTTTCTAATTACCTTTATACTGCTTCACCACAAATAAAATACTAGCTCAGGCAAGCATCATTTCAAACGCGAACACAGAAAGCAGCGTACGAGGTTACCCAAACGTGGCTGCCGCATATTTACTTTGCGCTTGATAAGTTTCCGGCGCAATGAAGCGGACTTACGGGCTGGTGCCCGAAGAACGTTCAACACAATTTTTTTCCTCCTTGAAAACAATACACTCCAATTAAACTTTCACACAGAAATCTCCTATGTACTCTTCCGAAAGGGCACAAGCGGGTATTTGTATACTTGGACCGCCCCACCAATCTGCCAACGCTTCAACACGGGAAAGTTTAGGCATTTTTCGATGTTTGCACCGCTTCAACGTCTAAACTTATTTGTCGACTTGAATACTTTTTAGAGAGACAATCCCCAGAAGTAAGCCATAAGAAATAATCATAATGTGTCTTAAACTTTGTTGAATCCACAAAAAATAATAAAAAAAAATGGCACAGAATTACTTCACCTCAAAGCACATCCTTAGACATATTAGTGCCCGCCAATGGGAGAGAATGAGAAAGCGCTATTCCTTTTCTCGTAACTAAACGATATTCAAGTTCTGTGCAGTACTGTACTTTAAGGGTATTTTTTCGCAACTTGTGTTTATCCCAGTACGGCAACATTGAAACTATTGGAATGGTACGAAAAAGAATTCTCCCAAAAATACTTCATGAGAGCAAATAGTGCTATTAAAAATTGTTCACAATTTATTGCAATGGAATCGGAGAAGGTCTAGCGCAAAGTCTTGCACGTTTGTTGTGGATGAACCTACAGTCAAAGAGAAAGAGTGACGCATGTCTTGAGTGCGGTATGTGAAGCTTGCTGCGTCTCCCACTTGGGCTCCATGGTTGTAGCATGATACTGATGTCGGAAAAGGACAATATTTTGAAAAGATAGCCACTAAGACTTCGAAAGCAGAAGAAATCACGGAAGACAAAGAAAAGACAACAGGGAGAGGAAGGTGGCACCCATAACAAGGAGAGCCCTGTTGTTTTGCTTTGTCCTCCTTGTTTCTGCTTTCGAAGACATATTGGCTATTTTATTTTCAACATCACGCACCAACTGGCCCAGCGAGGAAGCAACTCTGATGAACAAATTTTCTTATACGTTGGACTCTTTCCTAAATGTCACCCTGTTGTCCCTGTTGGCTTCGCTTTGTCCTCCTTGGTTTCTTCTCTATGCGCATGGACACTATACACGGAGCTCCAGATGGATATGTAACTTTCCTGCTTGCACATTGAGTCAGTCCCGTGTAGCGGCTTCACACAAAAACTTTCGATCGCGGCAAAACCCAGCCTATCTGACAGTTCCCAGTTGCAACAGAAAACTATGCCAATTTATATGTGAAGAATATGCTGACCAACTTTGCTGAACATCGACCTTCAATGATGTACGAACACGCAAGGGCGTGCGATATAAAAAGCGCCCGCGTCACAATGACTAGGCTCACTGACTAGTAACAATGATTAGGTCTACAATGCCGCACTCTCACAAACTTTAGCGCTGCAGTAAGATCATGCCGCAAAAGCTATCGTGCGCGTCGCTTGCGCAGAGATCGCGGCCACGAAAAGCTGGGGGATGAATCTGCCCCGGAGCTCAGGTGTACTCGCATGCGACTGCTGCCCTATATTTTTTCTACTAATATAGTCTTCCTCCCTCAAGGCCAAGCCACATAACACTTGTACGCATCACATCTGAGCCTGGCAAACATGTGCGTTCTGGAATGCAGCTATCGCCAAACAGCGTCCATCGATGGTTACAACTGCGAAAAATCACCTGGCTATCCAATTTCCGAAAAGGAGAATGAGGTTTATTTTATTTATTATTTACTGCAGGCGTTGCGTCTTCCTCTATGATTTCAACAAAGGCATGCAACTAGAATGGTCAGTGAGAAGGAGATCAGGAAATGTGAGGAGCAATAGCGACCAATTCATACCCATAGGCAGCTCCGGCACCGCTTAACCAAAAAGGGTTTCGGGCGCCGCTCGGGAGGGAGCTCACTATTTTTCATCTCGTCCATACCGACTCTGCTTCTCACTGCGTTAACAGCAGAGGTGGTCACCCAGATTACAAACATGGGCACGCTGGAAGAAAGAGAACTAGATCGTGGAAGAAGAGAACTAATTTAACTTGTAGTGGCATATGACACCGCCGAACACGGGCAGCAGAAAAACCGGAACCGCGCGGCTCCCGTCACGCCTTTCTGTAAGCCCGCTTGGGGACTTTCGCTCTCTCATCGCTTTCCCGCGTCTCGCCTTCCGCGGTTTGCTCGGGAAGAAATTGAAAGCAGTTGCACAGCAAACGCGGTAGTGGTCGGTTCCTCCTGCGCGCGCTCTACAAACTAAAAAAAAGCTTTCCTTATACAGTGTGCAGCAAGAGGCAGCCCTACAACGGTTTCAACGGTAAGCTGGGATCGCAATATAAGTAGTACCCTAGGCACTCCCGAAATCCCCATCGCCACAGCAGCGGGTACTGCTCCATAATCATCATAAAAAACCTCATGAAAAACCTGGTTCGGTTTGATTCACGGCTCAGTGACACTGAGGCCTATAAACGCTCATCTCATCGCCGAACTTTCCATCTATCAGTGCCTCAGTGAGAGCAACGAAGGTCGATCTATATACACGGCGTCATCAATGCCGAACAATGTACACTCTCTGGAACGCATCAGAAAAAGCTGCATCAGAAAAAGGGCCAATGAGCTGAGCGGCAGCTGCTCTTCAAATAGTAATGGTCCTTCTCTAACACATGCACCCTATAACTTCTAAACTCACATATTCATACATGTCATAATGCAACTAGCTCAGCTTTCTGAGCTTTTTAGGTTCGTACAACCTACGCTTATTTTTCTTTTTGTTGCAGCATAAGCTGCTATGGGCTCGATACAGCGACCAAAATTGGTGGCGATAGTGTCTGCCGCCGCCTGTGAATTCTGGGCACGAAAAATGCCCAATTCCTGCCATGTTTTGCCGCTAGGCGGGATGACGAACACGAGAGCTGACTATCAGGTTCATTTGATGTAATCACACAGAGTGCCACTGCTACCAGGTATCTACATATATTAATGCTTCTTCGCAATAAAAAAAAGAAAAAAAAGAAAGCCATAGCTGCTATTAGTGCTTGCAAATATATATTAAACCGGCTGTCCGGTTTTACAGGAGGGAAGTGCATCCAGTATCAAAAACCGGTTATCCGGTTATTCGGTTTTCAGAAAACGGATATACTAGGATATCCGATTTTCATAACCGGTTATCCGGATATTCGAATTTGCGAGTTGAATACTTGATGTCCCTAACAGTTAATTCAAACAGTACGCCATGACGTAGCCAAGTGAGCTCCCATGTAGTGTATTCGTGCAATGAGAGCAAAATTTTGGACGCGAATAATAGGCAATGATTACCACTATATGTAGTTGCGGAAAACATTTATGGGCCCGGCTATAATTGGTGACCGCATCCTTCCAGTGTTGCAAGTCGTATTGTACCACACAGCGCAAGTCTGGCACAGCGTGGATTTGCCAGTAGGGTTATCTGAAATCAAGCCCTAATAAAGGGAAATTGACAAACGGGATGTAAGGACAACAACAAGGAGAATATCTTGTTTGAACGAGCACTTGGAAACATGAATAGAAATACAATAATTTGACAGAGAGAGAGAGAGAAAGCGTCAATTTCGACGCCAGTACTCTAATATAATATCCGGTTAATCGAATATCTCAATATTGGAATACTAGAAACCGAATAAACAACCAAATAACCGGTCTGTCCGGCTATGAGCTTTTCCTATTCAAATAACTGGGTATTCGAATAATCGAAGAACCGGTTTTGCCCCAAAACCGGTGTGACGTGAACTACTTATTTACCATTCCTAATTGTGGAAAGCATTCTATCATCTCTGAGTGAGCGTGGCAGTTTTTTTTAAAAATTTTTTACTCACTGATGCTGACCTCTGTAATACGTTGACATTCTATTCGCGCTTGTCCAGCTACAATTAATATGATCACGCGACACTTCGGTTCTTGTTTATTTTTATATTGTACTATTATTTTGATTTTTAATTAACGCCTGTTTAAGCTCGCATATTCGCAACGCCGTCTTTGCGCAACGCATTCCTGAATACAAGAAAAGTACCTATAAATAAATAAATAAATAAATAATAATAAATAAATAAATAAATAACGAAGGGGCACATGTTGGCGTTTTAGGCAGTTCTCTCCACAGTAAGTATGCTTCATCAAGTTACACAAGTGCACTACAAGCGAAGTTCAATAACACAAAATGGATATTACGAGGCGAGGAGACAACAATAAATAAGAAAGCCTACATTGTTTTGAATTACACAGTTTCCACTGCCGCACAAAGCCAATGCTGTGCTTGACAGCACCTAGCAAAACAGCACACTTTCGTCGACATGAATGTTTCGGATTACACCAGAACTGCAGGTCAGAAAGGGGAGTGCCCTTGGAGTACAAAAACCTCCCGTTTATGTAAAGTCGTGGTAGACGAAAGTTGCGATGGACACGGAGCACAGTGCCATACTATTGTGTGCGACCTCGAAGACGGGGATGCGAGTCGGCTTACCAACGGTCCCGTATTTTGCGGCTCTGACCCTCATTTTCGCGTGCATTCCCGGGTCCCGACTTGCCCATCGCTGAACAGCGGTATGTTTCGGATTAAAGTCTGAATATTCCGCAGCTCTTGATGTGAGACGGGAAAAATGACTACATGTTTCGGACCATTTGATGTTCAATTATAAAACTAAAGAGAGGGTGTCACCACGATGGCAAAGTTCTCAAGCATGCAGTCCTCTGGCGACTTGAAGTGCGTGGATCTCTACAGGTGTTCTCCAAGCTGCCCAACCTCTTGATAACAGTGCGATTTGTCTTTTTCTTTCTTTTTTCTGTTCATGTCAGAAAGCGGGCAGACTTTTTTCACTGTTACGAAGAGTTTATTGACGTATGAGAGGAACAGAATGCACGTTGATGTTGGGCAAGTAGACCTTCAGGTGAAGCTGAACGTCTGCATGTAATGTGAGGACATTTGTGAATACATCTTGAAGCAAAATCACGTCCTAAATGCTGCGAGGTGTTGGCTGAAGTGCAGTTTTAAAATATTGCAACCGTAAAGGAGACCGACTGTCAATACGGAAATAAAAACTAGTGGTTTTAGAAACCCATTCCTAATTCCACCCTAACATAGGCCCTCGTTTCGTCCTAACTTTCACTGTTAAGAGAAGTCGGTAGCCCTATAGGTACGAGCGTTTCTCGTACGCAATAATTTCTTATATCTGTTATGACATACTGGTCAAGTAGACGAAATTTTCTACTGTTAACCACCGGTCCGAACAACGAAAGTAGTAAGGTGGAGATTGGAAAGATGTTTATAAAATAGGGGTTCATCGTGTGTTAACAATGAAACATAACGGTCTGCTGCTTTATGAACATTTTCCTCAGCTTTGTATAGATATTATATAATTTTGTCAATATCTGATTTCGTGTGTGCAGAGGACGTGGTACCTGCAGCGTCTTATGGCTGCCGTCAGCGAGAAGATGTGGCTTGTGCCGTACAACCTGGGCGGTATCTACCTCGTATCCAGGGGGTACAAGCATGAATGGAAGAACATCACGCATGTGCTCACCGCTTTCGGCAGGTACTGTATCATTGCCTCTTGAAGGGCACAAGGAGCTGCGGGCCTCTGCGTTCTTTCCCCAGGTCTCTGTCAGTGAAACGAGAAGAATACCGTAAATAGAACACTGTTGAGCTGTAGCTGTATGAGTTGATGCGAAACGCGCGCGCGCACGCACACACACACACACACACGCACGCACACATCTTACGTTAAGGAACTTTGTGAGAGTACGGTATTAACATGTACGGTTGTTTTGGTTTGTTCAAGGGGAACGCCGTTATCACTTTCTGTTACGCGCAACGCAGGCCGCATTTATCTTGCATGGCACTTCGGGAACTGTGTCGGTCATTTTTCAAATTTGGCATGCCTGACGCACACATTTGAGTGACTTCTGGAGTTTCAGAGATAATCCGAGAACGCGTTATGACGTGCGTATAAAAGCCGACGCATTGCGCCGCTAGTCAGTCTTTCCGATGACGGACGACTGTTCACGCCGTTATCGTCTTGCAGTATGATTTGCTTTACTTTGCTGGGCACAGGTTGTTGTTGTTATGTGGGGTTTAACGTCCCAAAACCAGCTCTGATTATGAGAGACGCCGTAGTGGAGGTCTCCGGAAATTTGGACCACCCGGGGTTCTTTAACGTGCACTGACATCGCACAGCACACGGGCCTCAACATTTCGCCTCCATCGAAATGCAGCCGCCGCGGCCGGGATTCGATCCCGCGACCCTCGGGGCACAGGTTCGTCCTTGATGCTGAAGCACAGGTGTGCTTCAGTGTCAAGACCATATATCGGTCAATCCAGTTGCTTCACATCGCTAAGGGGGCCGGGTGACCAATGGCAAACTGGCCTGCCAGAGACAATTTTTGTGAATTCGGTCCTAGGTTAGAAGAAGCTGAAATGCCAAAAAAAAGCCCGCCTCCGTTGACTTCTTTCCTTTTTCCATAAAACGAAATTTTCACGTAATTATACAAGCAAACAGACATGGTTGAAAAATAATGGCAATGCTCAGCGAATTTCCAGAAACCGTCCCGTGTCACTTAATTTTTTGAGTCACTTTTACTGACAAAAGGCTTTTGCTGATTCAGTGTGCCATTACCGTGAAGCGAGGTGTAGATTTTATCAACATTTTGCATATATCGGTCACTTTTTCCAATATTTTGTACCAAGAATAAGCTGTTCCTCTCACAATTTCATAGCTTATTCAGATAGTCTACAAACCATGTACCTCAAATCATTTTGCGCACTCTATAAGTGTTCTCTTGCCCCTTGTAAGCCTTAACAAACAACCGCGTTTTGTTAACTTGAAAGCGTTGTCGTTGAGAAAGCAACCTATTTCTCTTGCCCCTTGTAAGCTTTAACAAACAACCGCGTTTTGTTAACTTGAAAGCGTTGTCGTTGAGAAAGCAACCTATTTGAAATTGTACGAAACACAACTCTAAAAACCGATTAAAATGAAACGGTGAAGTATTTGCCACAGTGTATCTTAGAATTCCGTCAAGAGGGTTACAAAACAAACAATAAATGAATGAAACCCTGTGAAATTTGCTTTGGGTGTTGCTAGTAGTAGCGCTTAACAGACTGAGTTCGATGTTGTTCTTCGCTCTAAAACTAACCTTTGTGGGATACCTTCGTTACACAACAATATCTGTCATCTGTCTTGCATGCAGTTTTTTCCTCCGAACAACTTCGCGCCCGCTGCATTGTTGTCAAGAATGCTATGTCATGGTGAGGATGTGCGGCACTCGTTAGCAGCTCACTTCAAGGCTGTTCCGTTAGTGTGAAGGGAGGGATGTCGGGTCACAAGTTGCTTGCTCTGTCATATCCCGTTTCGGGTACACGTCCTTTTACTAAGTTGTCAGATACTTCATGATGGATTGCAGTCGTGCGGATGATACTGCTATTTTGGACTATTTCGAATCGAGATTCGATTGTATGAACAATGTTAATTAAATGTTGTCATATCTTAAAGAAAAAGAAACCACTAATTCGTTATTTCTGCGGCTCATGAGAAAAAATGATTCACTTGAAATGGAAAATTGAGCGTTGTCTCAAGCGTGGTCACATGACTACCTATGAAGCCTTGTTTCCAATCTGGGACAGCTAACGCGATCGGCAAAAGAATGATTTTTTTTCAGTTTCTCTGCAGTCATTCATGAAGTAAAAACAACAAAAATTATAGCGCTACTTGCGAAATTAAAAAAAGGAATTTCACTGATAAGAGTTTAGGGACAAATTATTGCTGAATCGACTGTCATTGCCAACAAATTTAATGCTTTTTTCCAGTACGTTTTAAGCGGACCGCTTCGAATGCTCAATTGCAGTCATACGAATAAAATCAATAAATCAGTTAATCAACTTTATGTCAAGAAATAGACAAACAAGCGGTGGATAAAAGCTGTCTTATGACTGCATGACGAGCCTGCTGCCCCCATTACACGGCTTCACGGCAGCACAGAGAAAGAGAGAGAGAGAGTAAACATTTATTAAAAACTGAATGAAGGATTGTCCTCGTAGGGGTTCAGGGCTCCTTTGGCTCGCGCCACTCCACGTGCCCGCTGGATCAGCCGACGTTGCTCGTGCGGCGCTGAGCTGTTCAGCGCAGTCTCCCAGGAGGAATGTGAGAGTCATGTACAAATCAAAGGAGAGAAAGATAAAAGAAAGAAAACGAAGATACATCATTTTTATCATAAAAGCATTTTTTTTAACATTGGTTGAGCAACAAGCGGTAAACAAGAAAAAAAAAGAGAGCATGGATTGGTATTTCGCGTTTACAAGTTTCAAGCGTAATCAGCTTGACGCACAGGAAAACAGATCAGTATTAGTTGATGTGTAATGGGTATGGCAAGTGTGGCACAAGCGCCGCATTGACGAGGCTAAACGCGCAGCCGATACCACTCATGTTTCGCCTCCTCGTGTCCAGTAGCTCTGTTTTTTTTTTTATCTTCTAGGCAGGAAATCATTCTCAGTTGACGAATTTTAATCCTGTGACCATTGGAAAATAAGTCAGCAGCTGGTGTTTCGAAGGAGACATTATAAAGAAACGGAATGAAATTTTTATTTTCATTTTGTACATTTTTTGCCCCTTAGAAAGTGTTGTTACATCCCAGACTAGTAAAGAGTTCAAAAGGATATGTTGTTGAGCTAGTTGGTTCATTGCTTGAAATAATAGTTATGGCGCTAAAACAACGGGACACAGAAAAGACGAAACAGAGGCGCCAGTGTGTGTTTCGTCTTTTCTGTGTCCCGTTGTTTTAGCGCCATAACTATTATTTCTAGTAAAGAAGTATTTTAGATGACACGAGAACAAGGTCTTATCAATGAGTAATTTGGACCTTCTCGGAGGGAAGATGTTTTAAGCGGCCAACTATTCCTGTTATGAGGGCAATTTTTCGGTTTACTATATTCACATGGCTATGTCAGGACAGATTTGCCGAAATTGCCACTCCTAGGCTCTTAAACTTATGAAAAATTTCAATGCTGTGAGCGTTTAAAACTACATCTGAATGTTGGGGTAATTTTGCTTTGTTCAGAAAATAATATCCTTTGATTTGCTTTCACTAATTTTCGTGCTGTGGCATAACTACCAGGCTGCTGATTTTTACAGTGTGCTATTATAGATGCCTTATGCCAGAATTAGGAATAAGTGAGGATGCGTTCTTTGCCTTTTACACAAACTAGGTGTAAATAACTCACTTGGTCCTGACGGACTATCAAATACTTTCTTGAATAGATATGCTGTCTGGCTGGGAAAATGTTTCATTAAATTTAGACTATATCGTTAAATACTGCAGTTATTCATGATGAATGGCACTCGGCATAAATAATTCTGGTGGACAAGTCCAGCTCCTTCTCTTCAAATTAACAACTAAAGGCCTATTTCACTAGCTAGTACTTATAAATTATCCGAGCACTTCAATTTTAAGGCCACTATTACTTATAAAATAACATGTTACCTTATGCTCAACAGAATGGGTTTAGATTTGATTTATCTAGCATTACCCAACTGGCTGAAATAACTGATAAATGAACTAGTTCGTCAGTATGAAAGGCCAGGTAGACGCCATTTTCTTTTATTTATCCAAGGCATTTGTTGCATTCCTCATCAGAGTTTAGTAACAAAACCACTAAGAGTTGCTAGTAGCACGGCTTGAAGGCTATGTTGCTACAAATGGGTGTGTTTCGAAAGAGTTGGAAGTGTACTGCGGTGTTCCGCAGGGCTGAGTCCTCGGGCCTGTTTTTTCGTAGTGTAAATTAGTGATGCTCATCTTTTCGTGGAATCACCGACCCAGAATAAACTATTTACGGACGACCGTACAGTACACACAACCATATATAATAAAGAGGACAGGAATAAACTCAACAATGCTGTACACTCAAATGACGTATGGTATGCAAGGTGGACCTTAAGAATAAATCCTTCTAAAAGAAATTGTGTAATGTTTACGCAAAGAAAGTGCCTCTTGACTTTACTTACTCTTTAGGAAATGCTAGCATTTCTAATAATAGTTCTCCCGCAGGATATCGGTACCATTTTAAGTCTACGAAAAGATTCACTTGATCACATACTTGCATGCTGATGCCTGGCCATCAGACTGAAGCTCTGGCTTTTGTCAGACAGAGAACGGTGCATTTTTATTCCACAACGCAGACTCCCCAAGACTTCTCATTTAGGCTCTGCCGAACAACGAACCATATTTTCTGCAATGATAGCTTAGGCACAACTAGAAGCTCCGCCGCTACACTCCTAATCTTTTTTACATCAGCAGAGGGCCTGACTAGGTCGGGCCATTGCTTCTGGCAGTGCTCGTTTATCTTTGCGGCAACAATATTCTTAGAGCGCCCACGATTCACCATGATTCAGTGGAATGAAGAATAAGATAGATCTAGGCAGAAAGGAGATGCATCGTGAGGGCCTTGACTTTTTCATGCCTGTACCAGAAGTTTTGCGCGGGTGCTCTGCTGGCAACAGTTCTCTTGGTTCAGTACCTGCGGAATTTTATTAGCAGAACAGATATTTCGGTGACTTTGTAAGGTTCTGTGAAGGTACTTGGCATGCATTGACATCCAGTTTGCTGACTAGCATTGCTTAAGCGAGTTGGCCAAGTTTTTCCTCTGAAGTCGGCATGGCTTTTTTTCTTCCGCCCTAATTAGAAAGTCCGTTTGCT
The DNA here is from genome assembly GCA_013339685.2 of Hyalomma asiaticum. Lineage (NCBI taxonomy): Eukaryota > Metazoa > Arthropoda > Arachnida > Ixodida > Ixodidae > Hyalomma > Hyalomma asiaticum. Next base: position 45,139 of record JABSTT010001712.1, read on the forward strand.
ATATTCAACACATCTGCTCAGCTCCTTATGTATTGCAGGGAGGAGTGGTGCAGCAACTTCACGAGGGCATGGGTTTGCAAATAGGTTTATATCAGGACTTAGCGCTATCTTGTACGCAATGACCATTTTTAGCAGTGGCTGGAGAACAGAAGGGTAAAAACATTCATATTTTTATGCTCCCCAATTTGAGATTAAAGACATGCTTTGAATTATATGGATGCTTTAAATCGTCAATCGATCCACCAAAAGATGCAGGCGTTGGTTCATGTACAAGGTTTCATGTTATGCTGGCAAGCTGTTTGTGCGAGGATTTACAGCGCCTTCTTTCTCATTTATGCAGAAATTTCAAAATCAACCTACTCGTGTTTAACACTCACTCGATGAAGTTTGCACCCCAAGTGCCGTTCAAGCCCTTTTACGGAGAGCACTGCGTCGTCGCAGGACCCACACCTTTTCAAGATACAGGAGCTACAAGTGAGCTCACTCTGGTTAGTACATTTTTTTCGTTTACTTCTTTGGCGCCTTTATTTCAGCATTTATGAATCACCACCATAATTAAAGAGAGAATGTCACTGTGGGTGCATAACCTAGCATTTTGACTTTCTCCAATTATCAGACCAGTGAAAAACTGCAGTAGAATATTACAGTTTGGTATCTCTTAATTTAAGTTCGCGGCTAATATGATAAACGAACAGCATGGCTGGTATGGGCAATGTTGTATATTTTTTTAAACAGAAAAAAAACTGCAATATCTGCCCAATAATCATTCGAAGAAAAGGTTCTGAGCGCATGCGACCACCTCACAAATAAAAGGGAAGAAAATGAAATATTTTTTTATGATGGCATTTGTGTCAACGTGTCTTCAAACCTTAGAGATGTGCCCGCCTGTACTGACATAGGAAAGACCAGTGCGCACGCAGCTGCTGGTATTTCGCTCACATGGCTTCATACCCGCTCAGGTTTACGTGCCGCCTGCCTTATGCTCTTCGCTTCCGCGACCGTCGCTGTGCTGAGGGTGCACGCACATGTTGCCTACAAGCACCCGCACCCCCAACTCTATTTATCTCTCTCCTCACCTGCCCGCACATCCCTTGGATTTTCGTGGATCGCAATGTAGGTAAATTAGCCTGCTCGACTATTTCACGCAGCAAGAAATGGATGGACTGATGCCTGATGGATGCATACCATGAATGTCCTCTTCATAAGGGGCGATGACGTGTGGGCCACCAAGCTCAGTTTTTAATTCGGACTAAAGGCTTGATTACTTGAACGCAGTTGTTTCGAGAAGAATGGAACATTCACCTCCCTAATTAACTTTCAGATGACTTTCTATTGCAGAGCTAAGTGCTTTGCGATAGCTTATAAAAATACTGCATAATTATGTGGGCACTTCATTTGGTAAGTTTGAAAAGTGTGCCCACATGTACAAGGAAATCAAGCACCTGCATGTAATATTTCAGTGGATCACATTTATTACCCTCCGGATCTCTGAAATTCTTTCGTAACAGTGTGCATGCTTTACGGTCCTTTAAGAGCACATGGAAACAAAAAAACAAGCAAATACCATGTGGTCATGATATCACGTAACCGAATAACAATATGACCTTTCTTCGTTACATCTTTTGAATGAGTGAATGAACGGATTTTTTTTCTGAAAGACATAGAGAAAGACTAAACAAAGCTAAAGGCCATTCTGCCTGACGTGGCTTCGCTACCTGAAATGTACAAGATTAAACGTCCAGCGAACAGTGCTACGCCATATAATAACTGTCAAAATATACAGAACAGCAAATAATGACCATAATACAATAGCATGAAGATTTGTAACATAAGCCCCATAGACATACAAAACCGGATATCGTGGCTCTTTCCATGGTATAAAAATAAATACAAAATACACATCAATGCAATTTTACATTATGTATTCATACACGCATCTATACATATATACATACATACATACATACATACATACATCTGCATATATACATGGGTTTGGTATATATAGCTGAGAAATAAATATGAGGAACCTAGTCTGTGATTTAGTGGAGACATAATATTTACACTAATCCATTCCCAAGTAGATTCTTGATGTGATGTTTGAACTGCGTTAATGAGATGTTAAAATTTAATTGTTCCCCTAAACGATTTAGTAGCAGTGCAGCGCGATATGTAGTGAGGGCTCATCCGTCCCCAGTCCCTCCGCAGCATATTCAATGCAAAAGAGAGAGAGAATACGATTTAATAAGAAACGCAAAAGCACATGTACACGAAAAGCAACATACTTGCGTAATACCCTCCGCTTCGGGCTGTGAATTTTTCGCGCTATCACACTATTAAATGTAGCCGCTTTGTGAGGACCGTGTAGTCACAGAGAAAAAAAAAGAGCTGCTTCACGTTCGTTTTCTATATCATACTAAATACGTGCGCAATAAATATATGTCTGAACAGGTATTCAACTCATCGCTCATGTTGGCGAGAGGAGAGCCACACCTATTCTTTTTTTTTATTTTGAGGGTAGAAAGATCAGTGTTAAAAAGGTGTCATGGCACCATTTGCAATATACATAAAAGTAACGTAGTACTATAAGGGTCCACAAGCGAATTCAAAATAAGAATTGGCGCCGCCAGTGGGAGACACAGTGGGCTACACCGGATGTAAAAGCAGAGATAAGGTGTCTCAGACTGGGTGGCCGACCTTTAGATAAGAGAAGATACCTTCTTCAAAGCAGTCATGCTTAGGGGTCATGCAGGCATTGCGGAATCCCCGCGTAGAAGAGCACTACGTAAGACTACTGGAAGGCGTCTACAACGGCTCCACAGTCACCATAGCCCGCCATAAGGAGAGCAGTAAAATACTTATGAGGAAGGACGTAAGAAAAGGGGGCACAAGCTCTCCAATATTATTCATAGCTTCTTTAGAAGAGGTATTTAGAAGATTGGATTGGGAAAAGGTGGGTGAAAGGGCTAGTGGGAATACCTCAGTAACCTCACATTTGCTGATGACATTGCCTTGCTAAATAACTCAGGAGACGAATTACAAAGCACGATTACTGACCTAGACAGGTAGAATAGAACGGTGGGCCTGAAAATATAATTATGCAGAAAACTAAACTAATGTTCAGTAGCCTTGGGCGAGCACAGCGGTTCGAGATACGTGGCGAGGCATTGGAAGTATTAAGTGAATACGTCTATTCAGGGCCAGCTAGTGACCCCTGATCCGTACCATGAGGCTGAGGTAATTCGGCAGATAAGAATGGGGTGGAGGGCATTCGGCAAGCATTGTCAGATAATGAATGGTAGCTTACGATTATCTCCGAAGATGAAAGTGTGCAACAGCTGCATCTTACCGGTACTCACCTATGGGGCAGAAACTTGAAGGCTCACTAAAAGGGTTCAGCTTAAATTGAGGACGACGCTGCCAGCAATGGAACGGAAAATAGTAGGTGTAACCTTAAGGGAGAAGAAGAGAGCAGGACGGGTTACGAAACAAGCGCGTGTTAAGAACGTATTAATTACCATCATTTTTAAGAAGAAGCACGGGGGAGGGGCATGTAATGCGAAAGCAAGGCAATCGTTTCTCATTAAGGACAACAGAGTGGATTCCCAGAAAAGTCAAGCGTGGCAAGGGGAGGCAGAAAGTTTGGTGGGCAGAGGAGATCGATAAGTTTTCGGGATAAATTGGTTGCGGTTAGCACAGGACCGGGATTACTGGAGATCTATGGGAGAGGAGGCATTTGCCCTGCAGTGGGCGTAGACATGATGGTGGTGGTGATGATGATGATGATGATAATTCAGTATTAGGTATTATAAGTCAGTGAACGTGCGAATAAATATGGTAGCTGAACTTGGCCGCAAATTATCGTTCCCCGTGGCGTGGGAGAGGTCAAGCAAAAGGTCTTCGTTAAGATACATTGTAAAGTACGGGCGACATAAACCAGCGAATGACGAACAGGAAAACAGGGAAAGTGGGGGAGGGGGGGGTTCAAACTATGCGCACCTACTCCTCACCGCAATCGGTGATTATGCGATTATGAGGGGGTGGGAGGCAGTGGCGCTGCGGAAACGCGCAACCTTACTCCACCTTGCGGGTTTCCGCAAAACTCATTCACCCTAGGCATGCCCATGTGCTTCGAATTGTCGATGGACCCACAATATGATTATCAGGAGCGCTGTAGTGAACCGCTCCAGAAATTTGGACCATGCTCATGAGGTTCTTTAATGTGCACTGATTACGCACAGTAGACGGGCGCGTAGCATTTTTTTCCTGCATCGCAAATGTGACAGCGTGGTTGGAATCGAATCCGTGTCTTTTGGGGCAGTAGCCCAGTTTTTTATAAGTTTGCTCCCTCATTCGCTTTCAAGAAAACGCCGCAATATATTATCCTCGATTTCCTTCGCAGCATGTGGCCAAAGACATGCTGAAGCACGTGACTCTACCTAGCTACGTTCGCGTGTTGGTCTCTTTCTCGGCGGCTGTTCACGAGTTCGTTGTGGTGTATCCGTATTTGACCTCAGTGTACGGTGCCGAATGCGTCAGTCAGGACTTCGCTCCTTACGATCTGGTGAGAAAGTCACTTTCACTTGTTGTTATTTTGTTTTGCACCCAGACGAGTGCGGAGTCTGAAATGAATTCGACGAGTTAAAAGGAAAGAAACAATGTTACGAGCATGGGTAAACCAACAGACAGCATGGCGTTCAATTGCACCAGTCATTATTAATGAAAATAATGTTGGCACATTAAAGGATGTATAACAGTGTGAAAGTGTTTCCGTATAAAGTTAACGGGCGGAACAACACGATTAACATAAGGATTAAGTGTTACAAGAAAGCTACATCATCGTCATTATCGTCGTGTCGTCCTCGTCATCATCATTATCATCATCAGCATCCTATTTTAAGTTCACTGAACGACGGAGGCCTCTCCCAACAATTTCCAATTCGCCCTATCTTGAACGATTTGGTTCCATGTTAGGCCCGTGAACTTAATTTCATCGCTCCATCTAGCCTTTTGCGCTCCTCTATTGCGTTTTCCCTCTCTTGGTGTCCATTCCGTCCCCCTTAGTTACCTGTAGTCCGCATGACATGTCTTGCCCAGCTCAACTTGTTTCTTTTAATTGATATAATAATGTCAGCTACTCCTGTCCGTTCCCTGATCCACTCGGCTCATTTTTTCGTCTCAACGTTACACCTATCACTTGCTTTTCCATTGCACGCTGCGTGCTCCTTAATTTCATCACCAGCGTTTTTTTTTATCCTCCATGTATCTGCACCGTACCTTTGTACCGGGAGAATGCAGCGAATAAATACTTTTCGTTTTAGTAACAGCGGCAAGTTTCCAGTCATGATTTGGGAAGGGCTTCCGAATGCTCTCCTGGCCATCCTTATTCTACGGAGGATTTCCTTTCCCTGCGTAGTCGTCCCGATTAGTAACTGCCCCAGATAACCACATTCGTTCACACAATCTAAGGGTTCATTGCTAATTTCCAATCCTGTTCTTTGTAGGATGTTGAGCATAATTTTTGTATTCATTTTTAGCCCTATTTCAACGCTTTCCCTGTTTAGGTCCTCAATCATGTTTTGTAGTTCTTCGCCGCCATTGCTAAAGAGCACAATGTCGCCTGCGAAGCCTAAATTGCTGGGATATTCTCCACATATTCTAATTCCCTTTTCTTCCGAGTCTAGATGTGTGAACACTTCTTCTAGGCATGAGGTGAGTAACGTCGGGGAGATCGCATCTCCCTGTGTGACCCCTCTCTTGATCAGAATTTGCCTGCCCCTCTCATGTGGGAGTAGTGTGGCTGTGCATTCATTGTAGGTGTTACTGATGGCTTGCGCGTATTCGCAACTCCAGAAAAAGTGGTTCATCTGGCAACATTGCTGAGAAAAATAAATATGGCTTCCATATCCAGGGTCACGGCCGCGCTTCCGCTTAGCGCTGTGCTAAAGTTTCTTGATTGCTGGTTCGAATCACGATGCTTCGTCGAATGTGAAAGGGTTCTTGCTGCCGAACATCTGATATTAATTGGTCTAAAAGATTCGAGCGGCGAACAGAGGAAATAATTGCGCTATGCATTCAAACGTCTCACTTGTTCGGACACCCGCATCAGATTTTCTTAAGGATAAAGAGCCTTTCCAGCGAGCCTGAAGTTGAAGAAGGCAGGTGTTCATGCGTAGCAGGCCTCTCCGAAAGATGCAAGCAGTTGTGCGGCGCGTTGCTCCCTTGAGTACAAATGCGTCACTTGTTTACGTGTTAAGAGAGTGCAGTTCTATGGCGGTGCCGGAAGACAAACTTAGGCGCGATGAACAGGTCGAGGGCTCAAAAGTTGGAACGAGCGCAATAAATCCTGAATCACCAGATGAACTCGAAATGCAAATGCGCTACGTTAAACGATCACACATTACCTCCATAACCACCAAGCAAATTACGAGGCGCAGCGCGCGCATGCGACGAAGGCGGCGAACGAAGGCAAGCGTTTGCTTTATATCTACTTACTACAATGCATGCGGACAAAAGTACATACGTCAGCAATAATGTTAACGCGGTTCAAGTTGAGCAGAGGCACACTCGGAAAACGTTACCAGATATACATGCACGTATAAACGATGTCGCTATTTCGTTCACGCGCTTGCCTAAACTAAACTGCACTCCGGCTCTTCGAAACGCGCATGATAATAACGCGCGCACACACAATCTGTGTAGTCACCGGGGAGGAAGAAATAGTCGCTAGTGAAGTGCCTTGACCAGACTAGCATAGTTCCCATCACCTTCATGCCGATGCGCAAGTTCCTATAATGCATGTTGCACTGCGCGAAGCGTCGTCTGCTTCTTTGGGGAACCGATGAAACGACGTGTTGCTGTCTTTGCATCGCGATGACACGCACTGAGGCACGCAACAAAAGTCTTTTGATGAGGATTCTTTCTTTTTCGGGCTGCTTCGAGGCGGCATGGCGTCGAGTAAGGAACTACAGAGCTGTTTTACAGCGCGCGGTAATGCGATACCATGCCGCGTTTCGAGGTCGACCTTGGATCGGCTGGTTCCAGGAGCGTCCGCTAGGTGGCGAGCATTTAGATGGAATCGCGAATACGTTAGGTTCCTCTTGTCGACGTAAAGGTTCTAGAACTGTTTGTATTTCTATGGAATAATATGCTTTCTCGTACTCTATAAAGGTCAAATAAAGAGGTTTGTTATATTCAGCGAACTTCTCAATTATCAAGTCGATAGCATAGCTGTGGTCGATTGTTGAGTAAGCTTTCCTAAAACCAGCTTGTTCTCTTCTTTGGTTAAGGTCAAGTGTATATTTTATCCTAGCAGAAATTGCTTTCGTAAATAACTTGTAGATTACTCGGAGGAGGCTAACTAGTCTGTAGTTCTTTAACTCTTTATCTCACCTTTTTGTGTATTAGGACTGTTAAAGTTCAATATGATGTGTGACGTTCAGAATAAAAGACACCACATTCACTGCGGTTGTGCTTGAGAAATATAATACTAGAGCATAGAATTTCAAAGTAAAACCTTAGCCTACACAGGAGACAGCGGGGCAGATCAACATTATAGGTCCATGTTATATTTTTCTTGGTGCAGCTGTAAAATGGCATGGTGTGGCTTGCCTGCACACGAATAAATTGTGTAGTACAACACACTAAATAGCAAAGGAGAGGTTTCATGGCTCAATCATTGCACGATCTTTAATCCTGTGTTTAAATATTTTTGCTTATTGCGTCCCGACACCGATCTGGTGCTGCTTTGTGTAGCCCGTTCATGCCACGAGGAGTCGTTTTCCACACTTTTCAAACAGATTAACGTTCCGATAATCCTTAAAACTTCGAACAAAAGTTGTCCGTAGAACCAGAACTTTGTTGTAGAGACAGTCGCGAGCACTGCCTTTTCGGTCGCCCAGTCAGTCTCTGATTATGATTACCATTGGCCACTCATTCTCCGTACTGCCTTCGAATTGAGTTTGATGAACCGAATTGAGACTATATTTACACTAGTGTCGCGTTAATACGGGAGAAGTTTCTTTCAGGAAGAATTCGGCATGTTGAATAACCAATTATCTATCGTCTACGTTGTCTTCAGTTCAGTCCGCGCTACGTTTCTTCTACTATCAAATATATCGCCAATGACGTCACTCGTCCGGAGCAGCGCGTTTTATGTCCGTTGCTGATGTCCATGCTTTATTATTTACGAAAGTGTGAATATATTTAGTGTTGATTAATTCAGTGCTCTAGCATCCCACCATGACTTTGAAGTGATCTCCTTTTCGAAAGCATGCAATGTAGTTCTCGCGCGCGGGTTACTGTTCAGGGTTTTTGTTGTTGTTTTGTGGGGTTTTACGTCCCAAAACCAGTTCTGATTATGAGAGACGCCGTAGTGGAGGGCTCCGGAAATTTCGACCACCTGGGGTTCTTTAACGTGCACTGACATCGCACAGCACACGGGCCTCAGCATTTCGCCTCCAACGAAATGCAGCCGCCGCGGCCGGGATTCGATCCCGCGACCCTCGGATCTGCAACCGAGTACCTTAGCCACTAGACCACCGTGGCGGGGCCGTTCAGGGTTTTTGAACTCATACACATTTTTTATGGTTATTTGCGCTTTTATCGTAGAAATAACCGACATGGCACCTTATGCATAATATTTTTCGGGATATATTGTTTGGGAAAGTATAGTGCCGGCCCTACATGGCCTCAAAACCCTTACACGCGTTTATACTGCTTTTTTTTAAACTGTATTACGTCAATAAGTTTGCGTTTTTTCCCTATTTGTTTTACCGGGTATCTCATGATGTCATCTTATTTTCGTTAACACTATTCCTTTAAAAGTGGTCTCCTCTTATGGAGGCGATGACGTGCCTTCCTGACTTTCAAGAGCGGTTTTAAGTTTCATTTAGACATTTAGAATTACGTTATTCGGCCCGGAAGTCTAAAAAATAGAAGCTACGATGTTTTTGTTTAAAATTTCGTGTTTTGCATTATATCATATTTCTGAGACCGTCCTTATGTCGATATTTCTTAGACTTGCACCAGCGAACTGAAGAATCGCGAGCACGAAAGCGAGCCAGACGTTGAAACAGCCATTAGGATGGGACAGCCGGAAAAAGCCGTTGTTTGGGAGCTGGCCGTTTCAGTTCTTAAAAAGGTATGTATGCCATGCGAAGTAGCATTCCCACGTCTATCAACACGGCGACAACAAGCAGTTTAAAGCAATCAGTCGCTCCAATGTGCTGGCCGGATGACACGCCGATCTTACGTGGGGTAACATTTTCCTAGGAGCAATTGATAATGACAATATATGACCTCCCTACAGTGATATACTGACTCTAAAGAAAAAGCAGGGCTGGCTGGACCAAGAAAGAGGGGTCCCACCAGCGTGCCGCCCTGTTGCAAGGTGTCAATGTGGCCAGCACTTTTTTTATTGAAAACTAGTGCAGGTCGTCTTATGCTTATTTATTAATAATCGAATAATTTTATGAAGAATAAGTGTGAATATTAAGCTTACATAAAGTGCCTGCTAGGGTTGTAATTTACGAGTTTTATGATGCACAATTTCCGTCAGGAAAGCACGGTTTCGGAACTCTTTGGCTTGTGTGTTGGGATACGAAATAGTTTCGCTTCTTACCGTTTGGGTGTTGGATATGGCATATGTGACCGCGCGAATGACATCTGTTGGCGCGATGGCATATTCGTGCAGTTAGGTTATTGCTGTACGGCCTGTCCCTCTCTTTGTGACCGTAGCGGGTTAAGCAAAGGATGAGTTGATGCGTTGCTGACGCAGACGTCGGTTCGACTGCCGGGCATTGCAGCTCGACAGCTTCGAGCTAAACAAACGAGCGCACATAATGTCCGAAATGAAAACATGAAAGCATAAAATCGTGAATTGGCCCTTCTCCCGAGAACTGGCACCCCCGCAAAGTGGAAAAGCGAGGGGGTTCGAGGGAGACGAGGCCACTTTTACCCTTCTTGTCGTCGTCATCAACACCACTGTCATCATCGTAATCGTCGTCAGCCTGCTTTGTGTCCATTGCAAGACGAATGCATCTCCAGCACTATTCTATATACGATAGTCTGATAAAAAGGCACAATGAAAGAACAGTAATAAGGAGTATTCGATGCTACAACGCATAAAAGGTCGAACCAAGCACTCTCTCTCTCTCAACGCTTTTAAATTCCGTAATTCGTGACCACACGTTGCAAATAAAAGTAGCGCGAGCGTACGACGTCATGCAGCTTACTAAGCCCAGATGGTACCGCTTCCGGTAGGTGCTCTGCTGTCATTTCAGAGTAAATATACTGTTCGTTATGCAGTCATGTTGTATCATACCAATTTTCGTGTACATCCCGTTAACGAAACGGCTGCAAGAGCACCAAGACCGTGGCATGTAAATAATGACGCTCATAACATGCATATCATGATTTTCATGTTATGACCTGCCATTTATGTTCGTCATGCAGTCATGTTGCGGCATACCAATTTTCGTATACATCCCCTTTACTAAATGGCCAGGAGAGCACAAAGTCGTAGGCGGCTAGATAGATAGATTGATAACTATCTATCTAGCCGATGTGCGCCCTTAGATGGCAGCATATACATGCAATTTTGGCAAATTACTTTCTTCGACCAGAGTTGGTTGATCACTTTATAGCGTTCGAAGGGTTTAGAAAACGGAACGATGGCAGGTCTGAACTGGGAAGCCTACTCTCAACAAGCCATCGAGCGACTGACTACCCGCGTATCCACGAGAACTCCGGCACCTGGCGTGGTCAGTGCAACCTTGTCGATTACGGCCGTGCCCGAGACGTCCGTGTACGATACTCTACGCACGCACTTGTTAAACATGATTCATTATTTGAGACACAGTTAGCTTTTTTGGCGCACTAACTACGAGTCCGAGTTCCTGCATGCACTAGGTTGGCGCTTGCGATTTGTGTGATCCCCACGCTCGTTCGCTCTGGGAGACCATTTGACCCGACATTTCGCTTTATGGACACGAACGAGTACAGAACTGTTATTCGAACATAACCAAGGAAGTCATATTTTGTCTAACCTGTGCATTCGGCTGTCGCAATTTCACCGTTAACATACAACGGGAAGAAAACACGAGAGCGTTCACGAACTGGTCCTGTGTGAGTAAAGGGGCTATGAAATGTTAGTATCGGTCACTCACGTACTCGTGTGTTTGGTACCTCCCTACTTTTCTCCAAGGGTGAAAAATGGTAACTGTCGCACAAAGAGAAATAAATAAAAAGACACATCAATCAATGCATTTTGCATGAAAGTATTGACAGACATTTCTAAATTTTTGTCCGTCTCGTAATTTTCAGTAAATACGAGCTTTAAAAATGAACAAAATCAAATGTGCACATCGCAGTCGTCCTTTGTAGCTGGATATTGGAGATAATTAAGAAAAGCATTCGTCTTGCTGTGGACGTAGATAAGGCAGGAGCTGATGGCGGCGGTCGCAAGGAGGTGAGAGGTGTTTTGTGCGTTATCAACTCGAAGACCACCAATTGAACTTTTCCGTTCAACAGACTTCGCAGGCACCGCGAAATGCGCGAAAACAACCAACATGAACTTATCTTCCGCTTCCTCAACCCACTCAGAATATGGTAATCCTACCTGCATGTGCTTCTTGCGGTGCCGGCATCTTGCTGCTGATCTGACACGCACTTTCAGCCATTTCAACGTTTGTTGCGTTTGGAATGGTTATTGAAACAAGTACACCATTCCATACATTTTGTGACTGTTCACTCCATCGCTTTCGAATTAGCAAGAGCGTAATTATACGTCGCGTTTTCATAATTTTATGAAAGCTATCTAGGTTTTCTGCCTGATGCAGTGCAACATTTCCTTCTTCATGCACCGCTAAGTGATTTCTCGAGTTGTCCAGCTCAAGACACTGCAGGCAGTAACGACACTTTCGCACGAAATAAAGCGGTACCACAAAGTTCGCCATTGTTCAAGAGAGACAGCATACTAATGCTGTCTGCATGAAGGCATACTAATGCGGGAAGGAAACAGGTGGAAGTTATCAACGGTGTAGGAAAGGCGACAACCGCCGCAATTTCTACCTATTTGTATTCCTTACCGAGGACAAGGAATCATTTTTATGCCGCGCTTTTTGCTAACAATCATTTTTTCAAACAGTGCAGTAGATGACATCGCATGTCGAAATTCCCTGCTCCAGTAACGGAATTACAAATTTACCTCAAAACTTCATAGCTTTGTACGTGAATTAACAAACGCTGTTAGTGGCCACTAATTGCCGTGCCTCACTGCTCACCGTATAAAGCCGCTTGAGGTTTGGTCCCTACCGGAGGCATGTGTGCTTTCGTGCACTTTAATTACTTTCTATTTATTCCATAATTACTACACCATATTTAAAAATTACAATAATTTCCCCTATGCCTTCCGTGGCTTCATTGTCTGTTGGCTTCATTAAGTCGTTCCTAGCACGCCTTTGACTTATTCCGTTTTTCGTTATTTTAGACGTGGGCCTCGCTCCGTAAGACTTGTTGGCTTTAGGTAGCGTGCGAGAGTCTGTTGTTCAGCAGCCACCTCGTCATAAGATCACGTGCTACGTGACTTTGCCTTCTGGCAAAAAGAGTATTACACACTCGCTGCTTCGGCTACGAGTAGCGCTCTCTAACGCTCACAGGAATCACCCAATACGCAATCACACAGTCACCCAATAAAGTGGACGGGAGAAGGAACACCATTGTAGCTCAATCTTGAAAAAGCATCAGACGTTTTATCCGAAGGTGGTAATTATTAGGTCACCACCGAAGACAGGTGTGTTTTTCTCGTCCAATTTAATTCATTTCCATTCATTCCATAATTAGCGTACTATTTAAATAAACTACAATATTTTCCTGTGTGCTTGCTTTTCTTGGGTTCATCGTCTGTTTCTTAAGTAGATTATTTGTAGCAAATAAACGAGCCCTAGACGCATTCTCTTGTTTCTGTATATTTATAGCCGTATCACCTGTTTACTTGGAAATACGTCGTTTAACATTACTTAATATATTCATAGAAATACTCAATATACTTTAGATTAGATTCAATACACACAAAAACAAGCGTTGTCCCCCTTGATACGTTAACGTACCACATATTTCTGGTGTCGTGATTAGCGCGTCGGTACATCGTGTACTTCGCCCTCTCAGCTGCCATGCTTTGATCAACCCTGTTTCTGTGTTCATCGCAGGCCAAGAAAGTACAAAGCGCGTTCCCGAAATTGGAGCTCGGCTTCTCCGTCGATCACATGGAGTGCGCCTACGTCAGTGCCAGAGCGGCAGTGAAGTGCCAGGGCCTGTCGGACTATCCCATCGTATCCGCGCTTCGAAATTTCACACATAACAGCGCTTGATAAGTATGCACACCTGTACGGACAATGTGCAAGACATGATCGAACCGTTCCTTGCATCCCAGCGTGGGTGTAGCTTCGCCACCGCCTTATAGCAGCGGTTGCTTTGGAATCAGTATTAGCTCTACAGCACACGTTAGGAAGATTGTGCTTGCCGCATTTTCTTATAGATAGTTTAGTACAGATTTTAAGAGCAGCTTTCTATAGGGCGTAGCATTGTTGTGATTGAAATGAATTTTCCTACCAAATATATGCAATATATAATGTGACATAAATAAGATAACTTCTATAACTTCTGTAGTTTTGTATGTATGAATTGTATGTATTATAGAGATAGCAGTATTTGTGGAGAAATGCTGACCCACGTCCAAGACCCAGGGTATGATTGCTTTGTTAAGCTGCCTAAAAGCAGCCTTTTCGTTCACTCATATTTTGTATTGTTCATGAAATGAATAAAAAATACAGCATATAAGGAGTAGATTCTACTTCTATTCATATGTCTACTTCTAAATATACAAGTTCAACTAGTATATTTAGAAAAACTTGGTGCAGGCTAGTTCGGACGGTCTGAACTAGCGTGCACCAAGTTTTTATAAATATCTGAACGCTGCAGTGAAATAGCCTCAATTATGCCTTCGTGGTCCTCGTGTGTACTGGGTACCAGTATCTTTCATTGCCAAATATGAATTAAATATTTTTAATTAGTGAACTTTTTCTACATTGCTTTAAGCGCTTACGTGTCAAGGAGAAAAGTTCCAGGCCTCCTCAAATAACACCCGAATCATGCATTTGTTTCATGCTGAAATGGATCAAGTTGATTTTTTATAGAAAAAACAGAATCCCCCGAAATGCGTGAAATACAAAATAAATGCGTGTTCCCGCAATGCTACTGAAATGATCCTCGGCGGCACTTGACAGATGCATATGTCGGCATGATACAAAGCAGCACACGTTTCGGCTTATCCCACTGCCAGTCCTGAAACCTACCCAACCATCCTACAGGGCGAAGCCTGTACGCTCCTGCGGCTCCTCCCTTGGGGTGGAGAGCGCGAGGCAGCTGTCGGAAGCAGCCGGGGGAGGGAGACAGGAAGGGCGATCAAACGTAACTTAATATGCACTTAGATGGTGGCAATGGCGCTCGGATGCAACCCAAAAAACGCGGGTTCGACTCCCACCGTGGCGGCCGCATTGTCGGTGGAGGCAAAAATGCCCAAGGAGCGTGTACTGTGCGTTGTCATTGCCCGTTAAAGAAATCCAGGTGGTCAAATTGTTCGGTTTGCGTGCTTGCGTTGCCGGGTGGCGCCTCGCTCGGCACCGTTGATGATGCGCCGTTAGGGGCGCTTTAGAGGCGTACGGTCAGTCTTGGGCAGTAACTAGTTACTAGTAACGCGTTACCGGTAACTAGTTACTTTTTTCAGTAACTTATAACTGTAACTAGTTACTTTTAATTTACAGGAACTTGTAACTGTAACACTGTTACTTTTTACCCGGTAACTGTAACTGTAAATACCGTTACAGTTACTTCCTTTAAAAAAATATCCAGCAGCAACACTGCGGCCCCCATACAGAGAAAGGTGCGCAACACCTCAGTATGGTCGGCCTAGGTGACAAAAGTCGCTGTTCAGAGGCCGGTGCAGTATCCCTTTTTTTTTTTTTTGCGTGGCCATCCATTTCTTCATGACCACCCGCGCGGAAACCACATGGAAATAGACGCTTTTCAATGCCTAGCACACGTTCAGTTCTCAAAGCGGCGGTCCCAACGTATTAAATGCGAAGCATTTCTTGGCGAACTTCGGCGACTTTGAGCGTATTCATCTATATAGCCGCCTATAACTTTATGCTCTCCTGGCCGTTTTGTTGATGGGATGTATACGAAAATTGTTATGCAACAACATGACTGCATGACGAACATAAATGACAGGTCATAACATGAAAATTATGACGTGCATTTTAAGAGCGGCATGATATACGTGCCACGGTCTTGGTGCTCTCCTGTCCTTTTCATTAATGGGATGTAGTATGCTAAAATTTGTATGGCACAACATGACTACATGACGAACGTAAATGACAGGTCATAACATAAGAATCATAATATGAATATCATAAGCGGCATGATTTACGTGCCACGGTCTTGGTGCTCCTGCGGCCGCTTCGTTAACTTGATATATACCAAAATTGGTATGGCGAGACAACAATGTATAACGACCGTGGGTGACACATCCTAAGAACATGAAAATCGTGACATGCATGTTATGAGTGGCATGATTTACATGCCAGGCGTTTCATTAATGGATGTACACCAAAATTGCTATGGCACGTTGCATGACTGCATGACAAACGTAAATGACAGGCCATAATATTACAATCATGACATGCGTGTCATAAGCGGCATGGTTTACATAACACGGTCTTGGTGCTCTTATGGCCGTTTCGTTAACCTCATATGTACCAAAATCGGTATAGCGAGACAACAATGCAGTTCCATGTTACGTTTCTGATGCATGCTTCGCATTTCGTTGATTCCCACTGCACGTGGGATCTGCCATTTTTTCTTTGTAAATAAGTTCCCGACAATCAATAAAGAAGTTGTTGCAGAAAATGAGGCGTACGCAACGATTGCTGGTGTTGGGCTTTTGAGTGAGCCCCATTCCATTCCTTTATCTGGCGCTTTCCTACGAGCAACTTCGGCTAACAGCACGCCTTTATACGTTTCCGTTGAAAGAACTACATAATTTCGTTTGCGGTATATTAATCTTGTATAGTAACGGAAAAGTAACGACGTTACTTTTAGCAGTAACTGTAACTGTAACAAGTTACTTTTGGAAGGTGAGTAACTGTAACTGTAACATAGTTACTTTTCTGGCTTCGGTAACTGTAATTGTAACACTGTTACTTTTTACTGGTAACGTGCCCATGACTGCGTACGGTAGGACGTGTAAATAAAGCAGTGTGTGTGGTAAGCCGCGGAGCGAGTGGTTCTTCTTCGGCGCCCTGCGCCCCACCGTTGCGTTCGTGGCTAGCTGGCGTCCCTGCCGGCCACCCGTCATGTTTTCCGCTGCTTCTTCGTGGGACCCGCTGCAGTCGCGACGCAACAAATGGCGACGACACAACGGTGAGAACCGTTACTGCAACGCATTCTTCGCTTTCCTGCCTTTCCCGCGCTCCTTCGCGAGGCCTAACAACCGTGCTTTGTTCTTGCATGGTGAACGCTGCGTCTGTTGCTCTTCTTCGCCTTCGTCGAACACTCGTTGAGGGCATTCTGCTATTTTCCGCCTCCTCACTGCTTGCTCTGAGATGGCGTCTGCCATTCCTCCGCCTTTATTTCTGGCTACGCCCGGGGACCCTTCAATCCCATGGTCTGACTGGAAATTAATTTTCCAGGCGTATGCAGACGCGGCTGGCGAGGATGCCAGCAAGCCCGAGCGTCGCAAGGCCCTCCTGCTCAACGCGTTGGGCCACGCCGGCCTGAAGCTCTTCTATACATTGGACGCCGCTAACGCGTCGGCGACGCCAGCGTCTGCCGACGTTTTCAAAGATGCCATCGCCTTATTCGACGCGCACTTCAAGGACGCTACGTGCGACTACGTCGCACGCCTCAAGTTTCAAGAACGCCGACAACTTCCCGGCGAGCCTGTTGCAGATTTCATCATCAGTCTTCAAACGCTCGCCGCGTCGTGCAGCTTCGGCGCGCTTGAAAGCGAAATGATTCGTCATCAACTGTTCACCGGCATAGCGTCGCAAAACGTACGCTGTCGCCTTCTGCAAAAAGGCTCCTCCATATCCTTGGCTGAAGCCATTTCAATTGCGCGGGAGGATGAGCTCGTTCGCGTCCAGTTGGAGCAGTTTGCTCCACATTCTGTACAGCAGCTTTCCGCTGCGGCGCAGCAAGGCGCCCATTCTTTGTCCAGCGCGTCTTGTCAAGATGGCGGCCCTTCTTCATCGGTTCGGCGTGGCGGGAAACATGGCCGTCCATCTTCCCAGTTTCAACGCGGCGGTCAACATGGCCGTCCGCCTGCACATTCCTATGGCGGTCCTCAACATGGCGGATCCTCCGCGTCGCGGGGGCGAGGAAGCCGGCAATATGGCGACTCAGCATCGTCGAATTTCTCCTTTTCTGAGCAAGAGCGAGCTTTCGGCTCATTTCAAGGTCCTTCAGCGTCTTTTTCGACGCCACATTGTTTTCGCTGCGGGTCTACCCGCCATTTAGCCAATTTTCCACAATGTCCTGCTCGGAACCGCACTTGTTCGGCGTGCGGCAAAGTTGGCCATTTTCAAAAGGTCTGCAATTCTCTTCTTGCACTTCGTCCTGACGCAGCTTCTTCGTCCGCTTCGTTGAGTGCTACCGCGCAGACCAATACGGTCACTGTCCTAAACGTGGATGGTCTCAACGCAACTTCCGAGCCGAGAATCATTGCTTCAGTGGGCGATGTCCCCTTGTCTTTTCTGGTAGACACAGGTGCTTCAGTTTCTTTAATAAGTGCCGCTGACTTTTATAGTCAGCTTTCCGGCATTCAGCTCTTGCCTTCTTACATCGTCTTACAAACTTACTCTAAGGGCACAATTGATAATTTGGGTCATTTCACTGCCCAGGTTTCGTATCGCAGTTGCACTGCATTGATCACTTTTTACGTCACTGCCAATGGCAGCTCGTTGCTGGGACGTGATGCCATTAAGGCATTATCCATAAATATCCTCGGAGCATCTATGACATGTGCCCAAGTCGACATTCAACAGGATCTTCCGGCCAACGCGCCTTCTGCATTTCGTCACCTGTTCACCAGTGAACTGGGTTGTGTGCGTGGTTTCGTGCATAAAGTGACGCGTCGACCTAGTGTGTGCCCAGTGCGTGCTAAACTGCGCCGTATTCCTCTACTGCTTCGTGAGCAAGTATCGGCAGAACTATCCCGTCTTCAAGCCAACGGAATCATCGAGCCTGTCTCTGCTTCCGACTGGGTCTCCCCGCTGGTTGTCGTCAAGAAAAAGGATGGATCCATTCGCCTGTGCGTGGACCTTCGAGAACCAAACAAGGCGATCATCATCGACGGGTTTCCTCTTCCGCACATCGAGGAACTCTTTCATCAACTGTCCGGCGCGGTATGCTTTTCCAAGTTGGACCTCGCGTCCGCTTATCACCAGGTTGAACTGTCTGAATGCAGTAGAGACTTAACCACTTTCATTTCGCACGAAGGCTTGTTTCGTTTTCGCCGCGTGTGTTTCGGGCTTGCATCTGCCCCTGCAGTGTTCCAGAAAATGATGTCAATAATTCTTAAGGGTTGTAGTGGCGCGCTGTGTTACTTGGATGACATTTTGGTATGGGGCCGAAACCGCGAAGAGCATGACGCTAACTTGCATACTGTTCTTACTCGTATCAGCGAATGTGGCATGAAACTTAATAATAAGTGTATTTTTGCTGTCAGTGAGCTGCAATTCTTGGGACACAATGTCAGTTCCCGCGGGCTAACACCTGTTGAATCAAAAGTCCAGGCCATTGTTAACGCGCCGCGGCCTACTGATGTCAAAACTTTGCAATCCTTCTTAGGTCTTGTTGGTTACTATGCCAAGTTTGTGTCTCACTATGCCGATGTGGTTGAACCACTGCGTACCTTACTTCGACAGGGACAGCCTTTTAACTGGTCAGCTGAAGCTGAGCGTAGCTTCATTCGAATTAAGTCAATCCTGGCCTCGAAGCCAGTTGTCAGTATCTTCAATGAGAAGCTGCCCATTGTCATCACGACTGATGCATCCGATGTTGGACTCGGAGCAGTGTTTCAACAACAGCTAGGTGATCAACTGATCACCATTGCTTTTGCATCACGCACATTGTCCCCTGCCGAGCGCAGGTACTCAGCAGGAGAGCGTGAAGCTCTCGCTTGTCTTTTTGCTTGTGAAAAATGGCATGTGTATGTGTGGGGCCGGCACTTTACTTTGCGCACAGATCATCAAGCACTAGTTGCTCTTCTTTCTGCAGGATCTGAAGGCCGGCGCCCCATCCGAATTTCTCGCTGGTGTTCTCGACTGATGTATTACAACTTCAGTGTGCAATATTGTAAAGGTGCAAATAATGTGGTTGCAGACGCTCTGTCGCGCCTTCCTCTTCAGATACCGGTTACTGAAGAGCGTGATGAGGAAATAGTTTCCTTAGTTACTTCTTGCATCACTAAAGCCGAGCTTCAGGTAGCCACTGCCGCAGATTCCACTTTGTCTCAAGTTCTTAAATATTTACGTGAAGGATGGCCTTCCAAATGTGCTCTTGCTTCTGAATTCTTGCCTTACTTCGCAGTCCGACAGGAACTGTCTTGTGTCGAGGACTTGCTTTTCCGCGATGAACGCGTGATTCCCCCTGCTTCTTTCCGTAACAAGCTAATACAGCTTGCACACGAGTCTTATCCAGGCATAGTTCGCACAAAGCAGAACCTTCGGGATAGGTACTGGTGGCCCGCCTTAGACAAGCAGGTCGAACAGGCAGTCTACAACTGCCACATATGTCAGGCGGCTGACAAGTCAGCCAAACCTTCATTCGCTCCCATGCAACCTGTTCCGTGGCCTGATCAACCGTGGCAAAAACTCGGCATGGATATCATTGGTCCTTTGCACAATGCCCCGCAAAATGCGCGGTTCATTATTTCTGTCATTGATTATCATTCTAAGTGGCCTGAAATTTGTTTCACGCCTACAGTCACTTCTGCAGCTATTATTGAATTCCTCTCTTCCATTTTCAGCCGAGAAGGTTTTCCTGATGCAATAGTAACGGACAATGGTCCGCAATTTCAGTCTCTCCAGTTCGAGACTTTTCTGTCGCAACGCCGCATTCAGCATTTGAACTCGTCAGTCTTTTATCCGCAATCGAATGGTCAAATCGAGCGTTTCAATCGTGTTCTGAAAGAACACATTCAAATCGCTCATTTGGAACAGCGTTCCCTTAAGCAAGTTTTGACTGAATGCTTAGCTTCTTACAGGTTTACACCGCAGGGCGCCACTGGGGTGTCTCCTGCGCAACTGCTTCACGGTCGGCAACCCCGAGTTGCTCTTGACATCGTTTCCTTGCATCGCAATACACGAGCGCTCTCGCATGAGCACATTCGTAACAGAGTCTTTTCTCGTCAACAAGCTATGAGGCACTATGTGGACAATCGTCGAGGTGCTAAGCCATCTAAAGTTCAAGTTGGCGACACAGTGAAGGTCCGAGTTCCAGGGAAACGTCCCAAGTACCGAGGCCCATACAAAGTTTCAGAACAAGTTAGTCCCACATCTTTTCGATTAAGTGATGGCAGCGTATGGAACGCTTCTCGCATTGTCATTTTCCATACGGATTCGGCTTCAACGCCAAAAACTTCTTCCCGTCACTTGTCTTTCACGTCTTCTCCTTACACGCCGGATTACTACATGTGGCCTCCATGTACCAACACTTCTTCTGCAGGGGGGGAGGATTTCCCAGACGGTGTAGCTGGTACATCTACACCAAGCGAAGCAGTTCATATTGAACCTTCACAAGCGGCTGAGGCCGTTGAATCGGACTCTGGTCCAGAAAGTCAAGCTTTAGCTGAGGCTGTGAGCCCAGGTGATGAAGCCGCGAACTCAAGTTCTGGGTCAGGGCCGTCACCTCTTCCTACGAGTCTTGATGTTTCGTCTCCGAGTTTAGGTGATCAGGAACCACAATCACCTAGTTCTTCTCAAAGGCCTAGTCCTTCTCAAAGGCGCCGCTCCAGGAGGAAGCGGAATAAGCCAAGCCGCTTTGCAGATTATATTACATAAATTAGTACGTTCAGACTTGCATTCATGAAAACATTGTGTTCATCCTAGTGTCATGTGTATTCTTTCAATGCGTAGCAGTGTGCACGCTGTCAAAAATCTTATGCATCCGCACATGTGTGCGGAGAATGGTGTGAATTCTTCTGTCTTGTGCAGTGTTCTCATAAACTGTCAATATACTGTGAATTTCTTTAGCATTTAATTTCAAATGTCTTGAGTGAACTGTGCATTCTTTTGCTTAATGCAGCTTCAATGTCCATGAACAGTGAGTGCACTGTGATTACTTGTTTCCTACACCTGCGTGTGTAGTGAATTCCTTTACCATGTGAAATTCTTCTTTAAACAGTAGGTACTGACAAATTGTCTTGTGCATCGCGAGTACTGCAGGAACGTTCTTTCGAGGAGGGGATGATGTTGTGTCGCGATGCGCTAGTTTCTGTTTCGGTTTGCGTGCTTGCGTTGCCGGGTGGCGCCTCGCTCGGCACCGTTGATGATGCGCCGTCAGGGGCGCTTTAGAGGCGTACGGTAGGACGTGTAAATAAAGCAGTGTGTGTGGTAAGCCGCGGAGCGAGTGGTTCTTCTTCGGCGCCCGGCGCCCCACCGTTGCGTTCGTGGCTAGCTGGCGTCCCTGCCGGCCACCCGTCATGTTTTCCGCTGCTTCTTCGTGGGACCCGCTGCAGTCGCGACGCAACATTCGACTCCCACCGTGGCGGCCGCATTGTCGGTGGAGGCAAAAATGCCCAAGGAGCGTGTACTGTGCGTTGTCATTGCCCGTTAAAGAAATCCAGGTGGTCAAAAATTTCCGTAGCCCTCCACTACGGCGTTCCTATTCTATCTCCTTCAGTGCCTTTCCCTATCCCCGCGGACGCTGAGTCGCGCTCCCGACATCGGCTGCAGGTAATAGCATTCTTTCCTTAACATCGTGGCGGCGGCGTCATCGATGTGCTGCTTTATACTCTGCGCAGTGGTTTGTATGTGGATAGCGAAGTTCGTAACATTGCCTTTGACACCAAACTGGCCTGCTCCATGTCACCTACGCGTCATGTGCTAACCAGCCTCGCTGCTCCTCCACCTTAGTAGAGTGGAATGGCTCACAATTATTTTTAGGCAATCGTCCACGCTCACGCAAGGGGGAAAAGCTGACCCACACTTGCCTTCGACCCGCTACCGACGCTCTTATCTTCAGCCCATTGCTACTTTATAGTGCTTGCTCGAAGGGCAATGTTAAATGAAATAGACGGAACGAAAGCAAAAGAAAGAGTTCGTGTGTTCTCTCGGGTTACAGAGAAGAGAAAAGCAGATCAGTTCTTGCCGTCGACCCAGTACCCGCAACTTTGTCCTTATCTCAATGCTACATGTTGTGGTAGTGACAGCGATATAGTGATACTGCACTTGAAACCCTTGCCAGTCACGTCACGATTAACGGTAAAAGCACAGCTTCTCTGTTCCCATGGTTCCCATGGCTGGGGCAATTGACGTGCCTTGAGAGGATTAACATTCCCCTAGCTACACGTTGCCGGAAAAAAAAAAGAAAAGAAGAGCTTCACCTGAAATTCTTGCGTCAGCGCCCCTTAAACGTGCACTGAGAACGTGCCGTGCAGCGGTATCTAACATTTCGTCGGCATCTAAATGCTGTCGGTGCAGCGGGGATTCGCTCCCGCGACCTTCGGATCAGAAGTCCAGTGTCATACCCACTAGACCACCGCGGCGCGTCCAGCTGCGGCGCAAAAGAAGGCATCCTGTGGGAGTCCGTACCCCACGATACTACAACGCCATCACAGGGGGACGGGAAACATTGCAGAATTTTCACTTCGCTATACATTTTATCCTTTTGTAGCGCTACAATGTCACGGTTGCACTCGTTTAACAAACGGTACAGCTGACGCTGTTTTCTTGTGGATGCAAGACCTCGGGCGTTAATACTCAAGATGCCCAGCGATTTAGGAAAGAAGAACAGCGTGGTTTCGAAGAGAGCCAAATAACAAGGTGCTTACCTAAAAAATGTGCATAAGCCAGTGCGTTGCCCCATGTAGGAGTTAGCCTTACGTCTGCACAAAGGGAAGTACTTCATGCGCAACCCGGTTAAAGGCCTTTTCCAGGCCGAGTTGCGTCGCTGCAGGCGCCGTGAGTGTTCGTGCAAGTGGCACGCCCTTTTATGCCACAAGTTTGGTGCCGCCCCACCAACTCTTTATTAAATGTGAAGCACTTCTTTGCGAACTTGAGTAACTTTGACCGTATCTATCTACCCGCCTACGTCTCGGCGCTCTGGTATACCCCGATATTTGGGAGGTAGGTTATAAATATATGACGAACATCAATGACTGATCTTTACATAACTAAAGTGATAGACTCGTTATATACGTCATGATTAACGACACTGCAATCTCTTGTGGCTTTACCACTAGTGCTCGGCCCACGAAAGCGGGTATGCGCCACATGTGTTTGAATTTTATAGAGCCTATGTCAACCAAAGAACAACTGAAATATACATGCACAATGCCGAGGCTGCGGTAAAGAGACATATCAAAAGCCACGACTGCGGGGATCAAACCCGCCACTTTGACTGGCCCCTCAGATTTTCTGCACCTCACCCCAGTGTGCTGCCTCCGGGATCAGTCCACATTTCTTCATTCGCGGTTGACACGCGACAGCCAGCTCAAAGAACGCGGCTTTTAAGAAGAGAAACAGCGTTTCTGGTAGGTCAATTGCGATTAAAATGCAGACATAAAAAGGACATAGACACACATGCAACCTACCAAGCTTTCGGGGGGGTCTCGGGCACGAGCCCTCGAGGGGCCATGCAAATACGCTACCACTAGGCCGCGGCTGCTTCTCCCGCTTGGTATATATAGTAAATAAACTCCTTCCACTGGCAGTCGTAACGATGGTGCATGCGTAACGGCAATTCCGCTTCTGATCTGTGACAAGCACTATCATTGCAATACATATGTCCTGATACCATTCGGTATGCTTTTGTGCAACCTAGCTCGGTTCCGTAGGAACACATCGATGACCGACGCTTGTGATAAAACATCAAGGCACCCTATAGTAAATTCTTCTTTGACAAAACAGATGTCTGTACTTTGGACTAACATGAGTTCCAACGCTACATCGTACCATGAGGTACCTTTCAGAAGCCATGGTCGTGTCAACGTTCCTGGATGGCCCATGTTAAAGATACTCATAAGTGAGTATACATGCGCTTTGCACAAAAGCCTTGATAATACCCGTAACAGTTGGCTGAATGTCTAAGAATTACATTCGTCATAGGCAACTTCGTCGTTAACTGCTTCGCATGACACCGATTCCCACAGTGCGTGGGATCTGCAGGACATGTGTAATTTTGAATCGCTTCGCAAGAATCTTCATGAACATATTTTGGTTATAGTGTTAGTGAAATTTATTGGCCTATATGAGTTTACTGATTTGACGATCCTCCGTCCATGGAATTACATGCATGTAAACACTTCGAAACTGCGGCGGTACTAGGTTGTTTTTCTCTCGTATGCCTCAACAAACACTTCAAACAAGACTTCAAGTGCAAAAGCATTATAGAACTCGGATCACAGGCCACCCGGTCCGGGCGCCTTTACTCGAGCCATGTCTTCTATCACGTATGCGATTTGAGGGTTGCTTATCTCCTCTTACAGGTTTATCTTTCTGACGCCTTGGTAGCAACGTCTATTGAGAACAGAACAAAAAGATAGAACGACATCGACGGCAGGACTGGAACACGCGCGGGCGGGACCTAACGGTTTTCAAGACCAAGTCCTGTAATATTTTGGCCATGGCTGTTTTTTTTCCTTTTTTTTATTACCAGTTTCAGTGCTTACTAGTGCGCAAGAACACAACAAGCACAGCAAGAAGTGAAAGTTAAAACACTCTCTGGCCTTAGAGAATGTAGAGGTAAAAAAATCGCAGTGAAGACAGCAATTCCGCATTAGGCAACCATGCAATGATGAGTGGGTGTGACTTCAGCTGTTGTGTATACCTTTCAATAGTTAAAGTACTGACACGCCGCTCTAGCGTCCTGCATCAGCATTTCGCACTGCTATACATCTCCAGACACGGTGCAGGACTACTAACGAACATAATTAGGTCGTATGAGATCCCACCTTCGTTTTCAATAGCCGAAACGCGGATTTTTGGAGTAGTCAAAAAAACCTCTGTATATTAGAGGTCCTGTGTAGAACAGGCCATAGAAAGATGGCGTCCCAACGTTCGAGAAACACGCAGGCGATGGCTTCATTTCGTTTAGATATCTTGTATCGTACTAACCAGAGTACGAAAAGTCCTCTCTTCGATATGCATGTTTTAACAGCCAGCGCACTCGCGTGTAATAAGCGAAAGAAAAACGGCTTTATCTCTGGTGGCACCTATGTTGTTTTTACGCACTTCAGAACATGTTTTCCGCTATTTCTATCATAAAGAGTTTTGTATAGTGGCACAGGGGAGCATCATATAACACAGGTCTCTAACATTTTTCGACTGACATCAATCACATAGGTAGCTCAGCGAAAAGCGACCGCACACAAACTGAGCAGACATAACTTATTTCAGGAAACACCTAACGCTCCCATCGGTATATGATCGTTGTATATAACGAGCTCTGGGTAAGGCTACACTTAGCCACTGTGCCCAGGAAGGGATCTTGAAGATCTCAAGAAAAAAATTCCATTAACTACTTGGCGTAAAAAGAAATCGGTTAACTCATGACTGGTTCGCGCGACAGTTCGTTCTACTAGTCCGCTCACACTTGAAGCCCTAAATAAACACCGAAAATAATCAGTGGATCTTCTGGCCATTAATTGTTCAGTCTGATGTAATTAAATGCCTGGTGATTGTAGCGTGCTCGAAAAACGCAGCCTTTGCTTTTACATTTCTTGTCTCTGCTACTCCCTCTAGGTCAGTACTAGCACCTCACTTGGTGGGGTAGTAGAGGTCTCTTCAAAGGAGTGTTAGAATCCCCTTCGGAGGCGTCCTACTACTCTGTTTTGGCATGAGTACCGGTACCCTGTCAGGTGGAGTGCTAAGGTCATGCCTCAAGGGGTTACTGTACTCTGCATAAAATTGGGTTGATCTGCGCTGAAAAAGAAAATTAAATTTGGGACAAGAAAGTACTCCCCCAAAGTGAGTGCCCAGCACACTTTTTTTAGAGTGTTCTTTTCGCGGATGTTCCCCCTTATCAGCTTCTCAGATTTCGCCCAAATAATTTATATCGATCGATATAAATACACTCAAGTTAGTGTTTCGCTATCCTTATATCTTTGCTAAATTCTCCCGGTCTGCGAGATTCTTCATGAATAAGCAACTGTAACTTCGCATAGAGAGTTCTTCTTGGGCCGCCGTGCAAATGGTCTTACATTATTAACAGTATTGGTATTGCTTGAATTCAGAACAGCGGTCGACGCGGGTAAAATTGGCAGTTAGCCTTGATTTGATGATTTATTAGTAGATTTGAAATCATTGTTTAAGGAAACTATTGGCTCGGCGTTTCGCTGCAGCATGCACGTTTTCCACAGGCCATGTATACAAAGCGTAAAAGCATCTCATAGAGAACTTCATTACTACTGCTCTGCACAAGGAAGCTGAATGGTACGACAACTTCTAAAAACAGATTTAATGCCGCTCGTGTGCGCATGTTGAAAGTTTGATCCTGAGCGTGCGTGTTTTTCTTCTGTTTTTGAAGTTATCCAGGTTCTCGTTTTAACAGTTCTTTCACTGTTCGTTTCCTTCTTGCCTGCCTATCTACAGCTTTGTCAGAAGCTTTGGCCTAGACAATAGAGGGGGATGTGTTCTTGCGTGATGACGTACATTTGTGATTTGCGGTGATAAATATAAGCGCCGTGTTTGGTCAATAAAATTTAGTTTGGAGTTAGCCCTCGTCTTGTCTAGTTCTTCCTTGTCCTCGTTATGCTTTGCACTTCTTTCCAGTGTGGCCCAAATTTCATTTCGTCCTGTTATATCAATGAATGCAAGCACGTTTACCGACGCCTCCGTACATCATGCTACTCAAAATCGCTGTATATAAGCCGTCCTTCGGCGTCTACTTCATAGCTTAAGGCAGAGTATTGGAGATCATTTTGGGGGATCAAAAGACAACCCGCCTACACGCCAGCATGTCGGGACACAGATGTTATGGTGAGATTGTAAGATCCCTGAATTCCGTGCAGATTCAATGTTTCTCTCAATGTTTGTATCTTCAAGGGCAACAAAGTTGAATCGTTTGCTGGAGAAAAGCCGATAGAGTTGTATATATTTCTGGCGAGACCTGAGCCCTCCTAAATTCAAGGTCACAAAGATGAGCTCATGGGCGCCATGCCAAATACACACCGTTTTCCCCTGTTCAAAGCTGTCTGTCGTGGAAGGCGTCTGTCAGGCCTCCGTCTCACCACCAGCAGCGCACCTGTATCTTGAACACCGATATTTCCCACTTTGTTTAGACTGAAATACCCGTCATGTGATTTTCCTGGCTAGACACAGTGGGGTCGACGCGCAGTAGGGCTCGACGTTTGGCATCGTAATGCCTGTGGTAGTCGGCCCTGCAACGATAGGTACAGGGCCACCTGCTTGACTCTGTCGTTGCTGAGTAGGCCACGAGTGCAACGAAAACGCATTTCCCATTTTAATGCCCTGCAAGCCATATAGCTTCTAACTAAAATAATGGAAAAAAAATTGGCGCTGCGATCGTGAAGCTGCCATGGGAATGATGGGTAGTGCATGGATTTACCTAGTCTTTGTGCTCGCGGCTTCAAACGTTCTGGTGGATTTGTTTATAGCTGTTTTGTAGCTTCAGTGACACTAGTGGCATTACTACACTTTTTCGTTGCGCGACGCAGGTAGCGGCTGTAGCTGATGTGCCCGCTTTACTGCAAGAGAGAATCAGCCTGTCGCATTTACTAAAGTCGTGTACGAAGATGAGGTGCCTTGGAGCACAGGATTTCCTACTAAAATACTACACGGGAATGTGGCGCTAGACCGTATGGGAGCTTCAAACAAGGCAGTTGAGACAGTATGCGAATGATGGGTATGAAATGGATTTGCCTAGCCTTCGTTCTTCTGGTTTCATATGGCTTTGCGACTCCGAAAGTATTGGTCGTGTACGTTGAAATGTTGCCCCAATGTGGACTATTTGGAATAATTATGTGCGTGAGCAGGTACTTGTGGCTTTTTCGCGGTTAGAAAAATAACGAATGCTCAGGAATTTAACAATATTATGCGATATGGCAACGTTGCCTCATCTACTTGTGCCAAGAATTAGCGTCCATAAAGGTCTGAGTTGCAAATACAATTGTGTTCGAACTTAAATATTTTTGCTCTTGTAAGCGACGTTCTAATGTTTTCAAGTAGTATATAAAAAGGAGGCGCGTCTTCTAAATATAATAAACGGGCTTTTTCTCGCTTCTTTAAGTGCAGGGAACGTTGGGCAAAATGCTCTGCTGCATTTTTACTAAATATATGCGTAAAACCGCTGCGCGACACGGTAGCAGAAGCGCAGTGTCGCCCATCGTTTGGTGGTTGGCTTTGTGCAAAAACGGGGTGTTAAACAAACAGCCGTGCCGCTGAACTCCCTCGACAACTGCGCCTCGCCTTTGGTTTGAGCTGACTTTCCGAGCGTCGTCCGCAGGCGCGTGTGCCTATTGCACGATAACTGTGCTCCTGCTTCGCGCGTTTGGTTGGCGTTGAAATAATCAGACACCGGAATTGAAATGTTGTAGTGCAAGACATGTAAACAGCCTTGCCCAAGGAATGTATGTCATCCGTGAAAGCGGCCCCACGCTTACAGATCCAGCCTCATCAAAAGAAAAGAAAAAAACAGCAAAATCGCATAGATAAAGTTCGCCAGACGGAGCGCAAATGTTTCCAGAGTTACGTGAAATACCGCTGGAAATAATTTCAACATATCAACGTAGCCATCAACAAACACAACAACGAAATAGACTGCATTCCACCTCATCATCGCAAAGGACTTTAGCACATGCGACAGTCTCATGATCTCTAGCAGTGGCGTATATACGCTACAGCCGCTGCCTTTCGTCGCGTAATGAAAAAGTGTAGTAGTGTCACTCGAGTTAATGAAGCTAAAAAGAAGAATAAACAAATGCACGAGAACGTTTGAAGCCGCAGGCACGAAGACTAGACAAATCCATGTCGTACCCATCATTCCCATGCAATTGCACGATCGCAAGCGCCAGATTCTCTCTAGTATTTTAATAGAAAACGCTATGCCATG
The DNA here is from genome assembly GCA_013339685.2 of Hyalomma asiaticum. Lineage (NCBI taxonomy): Eukaryota > Metazoa > Arthropoda > Arachnida > Ixodida > Ixodidae > Hyalomma > Hyalomma asiaticum. The sequence goes on from JABSTT010001712.1 coordinate 74,488, forward strand.
CGGTCTGTTTCGCTCTCGTGTTTCTTTCATGGCCACACATATTTGCAGTGGTTTAGATGTGATGTAATTTTACTTATATTTCCGGCGCGTCTCGCGAACCTTGACGACGCGGTTTTGCTGTTTTTTTTCTGCTATTTTGTATCAGATGCGACAGAAAGTGTCAGCTTGGTGCTCCTATCATGGCTAACATACACTCAAGGTTGTTCGTATATATTGTACTAGCGCAATGCAGTCGCGCTATCTGCTCATTTCAACGCCGACCAAATGCGCCAAGAAGGCGCACAGTTATCTTGCCTAGCAGACACCGACTGCAGGACAGGCAGACGCACCCTCAGACGATGTTCAAAAAGTCAGCTCAGCTCAAGGCTCAGAGCAGTTTAACGGCATGGCTGTTCGATTTAGCACAACGTTTTTATGCAAAACCAACCACCAAGCTGGCCGATACTGTGCTTACGCGCTTCTGCTGCGGCCTCGCGCGGCAGCCTGACCCGTATAGTCTGTAAAAATGCAGTGGACAACTTATCCTGCACTTAATTAAGGAAGCGAGAGACAGGCCGTTCGTTATATTTAGAAGACACGCCGACCCTTTACGTACTTTAAAACATGAGCACGCCACTTACAAGAACAAAAATATTTATTTTAGGTTAGAACATGCTTGTATCTAGTACTTACGCCTCTATGGACACGGGTAAATCTGGGTGCGAGTAGAAGAGGCAACGACCATTTTTTTATTGACCTATTTTTGAAGTCGGTTCGTGTAGTTGAGATCTTCCAGATAAATCTATTCCTTAACGACTTGCCGTCGGGCAGGTACGGGACTTTCAGACACAACAATACGTGAGGAAAATGGGCTTCTCATATAATACAGACAACAAAATGGAGTCGTATAGTAGTACGTCTTGCTCGTGTCGAAAACATCAACTTTTGACGAGACATGGACTGCTACTATTGTTCCCTAAGAAATCGCATGCTACCCATCTTTCTTCTTACCGAATAAGTTAAATGTTTAAAACGTGAGCCTCGAAGTTCAAACTAAACATAAACGTAGAGTGACTGCAAATAACCATAACTATGTCTGTAAGACGCCGATTGGATGATTACGACCTATTTTTGAAGTTGAAATAGGCAACGACCTATATTTTGAAGTCGCAAAGCCTTGGGAAGCCAGAAGAACGAAGATTAGGCAAATCGACGCCATCCTCATCATTCCCATGCTGGCCTACCCGCCTTTGAAAATCCCATAGACACTAGCGCTACAGTTCCCTCTAGTATTCTGTAGAAAATCCATGCTGCTAGCCACTTCTATCGAAAATAGAAAAATGACGCAGCCTGCTGAAACCGAACCTGCGCGGAACGCGCAGGTTCGGTTTCAGCCACTCAGCCACCACTGAAAACGACAACATGCTCCCCTTTTGGCGAATCGCTAGCCACTTTTATTAAGACTTGGGAAGAAGGAAAATGAGGCAGTTGGCAGGATTCGAACCTACGTGGGCAGAACACAACGGTTTTCAAGACCATCGCTTGCAACCACTCCACTACGACTGCAACGACAACGTGGTTACGTGGTGCCGTGCAAGCCACCTTTATCGAGAATGAAAGCAAAAGAATTGTTGTTATGTGGGGTTTAGCGTCCCAAATCCAGCTCTGATTATTAGAGACGCCGTAGTGGAGGTCTCCGGAAATTTTGACCACCTGGGGTTTTTTAACGTGCACTGACATCGCACAGCACACGGGCCTCAACATTTCGCCTCCATCGAAATGCAGCCGCCGCAGCCGGGATTCGATCCCGCGACCCTCGGATCAGTAGACGAGTACCATAAAGAAAAAGAATTAGGCGTGGCTCTCCTACTGGAAAAGCCAAAGACAAGCGGAACTGTGGTGCTCTACAAAGCATTCGAATGTTAGGCAAAGGAAAAGCGATGTTCTCGAGAAACCAGACGTAACTTGTTTTGCACTATATGAGCCCTCTATCTTTTTCTATTGCAGTCACTTTATTCCTCTACCTCTATCCTTCTTTTTCACTCTCTCCGTCTCAGTTTCTCTCGCCGATAGCATGTTGCCGGTACACGACACCCCGTGAGTCGCAGTGTATCGTGTCTCGGATTCGTCTTCACATTCACTTCTCTTCTTCGTATACTCTAGCTGTACGATCACTAGTAATACTAATGATTAATATCACAATACCACTTTCATAATATCATGAAGTCCCTCTCACGCAGCAATATCATTATCGCCGTCATGCAGTAGTGGGTTGAGGGAAATGATATGTGCAGTGGTTCAAGGGAGAGCGCGGGTCAGCTTTATCCTCCTGCGGACGATGGGGTGGAGCGAATATCGAGGCCCTAACAGCTCCGCTGTGAATGTATAACCACGCTGTCGGCAGGATTCGAACATGCGCTTGCACAGCCCAATGGTTTTTAAAGCCCATTGCCTTAGCCACTCGGCCGTGATTGCGATGACAGTGACTTTACCTTTGATGTTGCCTAATATGCGCATAATTCGAGAACGGCTAAAAGAGAAGGAATAGCCTAAATAGAAAAGAAGCCTAAACACTTCAATGCGAAAAGATATACAAACGATAGGTGCGGTGTGGTGTTTACCCCTTGTGTGTACAGGGCATATAACGGTGCAGGAATAAAACACGTATGAAAGGAACAAAAGGTGACAACATAATGCTGCAACTCTAGAGCACGGCGCTGTCGTCTGTAATCGTTTGGCCCGCTCTTTTTTTTAACAGCGAAGCTGTTAAACGCGGCACGAAAACTTCCAGCCGCAAAAAAAAAAAAAACTATCGTGATCATTAGTTCTGATCCCCAAGAGTGTGCCCACACTTCTATGTAATACCCAATGTGTGGCGTTCGCACACACGTTTCTTTCTTCTCTTGCGCTCAAGTCATCAGCACACTGTTCCACTGGCAAAATTACGGATGGCGGGCGCACATCTGGCACGTACGAGCAGAACAAGAAGACCAAGGCATTGCGTCGATTAGTCCGATGCACAGCTTGATTCACTCCTGGGATGAACAGGTATTCAAACAAGAGCAGTTGAAGCCGCAGTCGCTGGACTACGAAGCCGAATTCCATATCTAAACTATTATTTACACAGAGCTCGTCTGGCATCTTCTGTTCCTTTTGTGGAGTCCAGGAGACAAGATAACATTTTCTGATTTCGTATAGACGTTTCGAACATTTGCGTAAAATGATTATAGATAGCTCGCCTTATTAGCGTTGACTTAAGCGTACAATCTTTGCTTTCTTTCGGAGCCTTGACCCTAGGGCACTGGGACAGAAGGTTTTGGCAATGCCTTGCAAGGAGTTTGTAGATGCTTCAAAAAGATTTAGTTTATAGATACCGACGTCACTGTTTCATTAACTTTTTTCTGCCTTATTCTTTTTTTTATTTTTCCAGATTAATTATTCTATGGTTGATCTTTTTCGTTCCTCTAAATACATTTCCTGCTTTTTTGATAAGCTTTATAGTCTCCAATTCTTTTACCATATCTTAACTTGCTTGATGTTGCAGAGTGAATGTAGGGTCTTACATTTTTCTAATTAACTACCTGTATTTCCGCTAATCCCCCTGAGTGGATGTGCGCCATCCCATTTAGCTTCCATCTATATCTACATCCGCAGAACAGCGTCTCGCAACGCTATCCGTTTGTGCATAGCTTCGCGCCAACGAGAGCATACAACCTCTCGTGGCGTCCAAACAGCTCCTAGAATAGCGTAGGTATGCAGTGTAGTATAGCAAAGGAGAGGGACGGCATCAAGCCGAGGCCACGCGTGCTGCGTCTGCAACGGTTTCTGGTTCCACGCGAACGTCTTTAAGCTCATTTCGGTGCGAAAATTTGAGGAGCGTCCGCTGGGCATCGCAATGTTTCGCGTTTCTGAAATCCTTGGAACACGACGAAATGCGGGTGTGCCGGAGACAAACCTTGACCTGCTAAGTGCCCGTAAGCTTTGCTGCTTTGCAAGCCTTGCGCCACTAGTGCTGGATTTGCTCATTTTTAAATTAAAATTCCTACATTAACTATCTCTTGTACTGGATGTTCATCACGCCACCATGTCACCTCATCACGCCACCATGTTAATCTTTCAATAGATTTGTCAGAGAGGACATGAACAGCTACAGCCTCGTTTACATGTTCAGGTTGGAAGGGGGCTTTTGAATAGGAACAGCTCAAGGCATCTTGGATTCAGGATTCGCTCGTTCCTCTTTTTAACAGCTCACATCTTTGTTTTTTCGCATCATGAGATAACTTGGTAAAGTCCTTAAAATATGCACCCGCTAGGATAATGTTGGACGCCAGTTATCGCGGCGGCAGCCAAATGATACCTCTTCGTTTTCGTCCAGCTTCATAGCCATGGAGTAAAGAAGCATGAAATCTCAAAGATGATGGCGATGATACTTCATGTATGGCACATGCCCACATCGGGGCATTAGCCACTCACTACCTGATTGTCTTAACTTTTAGTTGGTATTTTTTGGATATTGCCACATGATAAAAAAAGACGTAGTATTTAGAAAAAGGACTTAATGTTCATCACAACGGTAGTGATGACACCAGGATGCTTGCCATTCGACAGCATGTCTTGTCAGAATGCCTATGACGGGTTGGTTATTCGTATTCCCTGCGGTTGTGCTCTTGCGTTATTCTATTTATCACTCGCTTTGTTCGTCATTTTCGCTGTAACGCCCCGGTGTCCGACAATTTGTTATTATATTTTATAGGCGCATTACTTCTTAACTTCTTTTACGCTCAGTGGTCTTTCTCGTAACCACGCGCACGTAGAAGTAATCCATCACTGACAGTGGCGCCATTTCGATCAAGGGCAGCAACGGCCGACGGTTCTTCTGTCGAACAAACAGCGTGGTCTCCCGAGCTATGGCGACCGATTCCAGCAATGAAACCAGCTGCCCCGGTGTGCCTCACACGAGCGGGACGCCGCCTCCGTCGGCCGCCGGTGACTTCCGACCGACACCGTCGGCCCCCGTGGCCATCGTGCGTACGGGCCGTCTCCCGATGTCTGCGCCATCTGAACGCTACGTATTGCCATTCGGTGATATCGACCAGTGCAGCAACGTGACGATCGGTTCCCCGTCCACACCGCCGGACTACTACTTCGCGCGGACAAGCGCCCGAAAGCCACCGACGAACCGAATCGCGCGCGTTGCTGCTGCTGCCTTGGAGTCGAATCGAGACCGACAGCCACTTCTCACGATCGACGCGTACACAGTACCGCTTCAGGACGGCACCGTAAGCCCCACCCTTTATTGCACGGTTGGACTCGTGTTTGCCGGCGTCTGCGTCGCTGCAGCCCTAGTGCTTTTCGACGTGACTGGAAGACAACCCACGACCTCGACCGACCTTCAGTCCAAAGAGCGACACCCGCAACCAGAAACGAACTCGACCGACCTCGGCCACAATCCCCCCGACATGGAGGGTGAAAGGGTGACCTTCTCGCGCTCCGACCGCCAACACACGTCCGAAAACCGGGGCCTGAACATATTCGAACTGTTCTCAAAGCCAGCGAACTCGGTGGACACAGCAGCCGCTGCGAACGTCGACACTGCGACCGTGACCACTGCAGTCGGCTCATGGACGGTAGAAAAGAGAAGTGACAGTGGCTAGGTTAGCCAGAACGTTTAGATCGAAGCGGTCGTGCGATCTGTTTTTCTAAGGCCAAAATTATCGACATCGGGTTGAATTCTAATGGGGAGGGGAAAACACCGCAGCGCATCCCCTTTTTACCGTCGATCAAACTTATTCCGACTGAAGTGCACTAAACTGGAAGCACCATGTTTGTCGTCATTTGTGTTTGACCCCCGTTCTTTCATTATACATATCCACTTAGAAAAATTTGAAAGAAAGGTTGGTTGTCAGCGATGGAAATTGAGAACAACTTCCCGTTTTTATTGCAGTGCTTTTGTAACCGTAGCTTTGTAACAATCTTACGTTATTGCAACGTGACAGATTGAAATACGTTTTAGCGTCATTAGGCTAGTTTCTTCCGGTAAAAGGGGGATCTGAATACTTATTAGTAAGGCTGAGTCTTTGTTTACACTATAAGAGAGCCTTGTATGTATCTTGCCTAGCCTCTTCATTGGGAAGAAATTGTTGTGTCGCCATGTTGTAGTAGCGGCAACTGCCCTGCGCGCGCCCTTGCTGGACACGCATGCGCGTCTGCCGGCAAGACGGGCGCACTGAGTAAAACAATTCCTGCGGAGAAGCTGGCGCCGGGCTGAAATGTCACCCTCCGGGCGCTGCTCTATTTATTAGCAGAATTTGTAGAAAATGCTCACACGCCCGACTCATGATACAATTCTTTAATACCGAAACCACACGTCACGGCACATCATCATCCCCTCCTTGAGAAAGTAAATGTAAAGTAGCACATACACATAAACATTAGCAGTGCGCATAACTTGACACAATCTTTTTATCTGGCTGGTGTCTTCCGTTGTCACTTAGGGCGACTAGGTGGAGCGTGTACCTGAGCGGGTGTGTCATACCCTCCATCTACCTGTGCCATAGGGATTCAGATTCACCAGTAGAAAGACGGGAAGGAGAGCGGTTGGAAACGCGCCTGGGCGGACCAGTAGCTTCCGCTGCGAACGGAGTAGAAGTTGAGCTGACTGGCTCATTTACACGCTCTCCAGATGTATCTTAGAGCGAAGTGCATGGATTCTCAGATTCGGATAAACAATCGTCAGGCAAGGCAGTGGAGGAACTAAAAGCACATCCGGATGGCTCAGTTAAACACTCGTGAGTTGGGGACGCTTGAAGGAGCCTCAGCGGAAGGAGCTGCGGCCCATTTCCCTCCGGAAAATGAAGAGCTGCAAGTTGGAGGAGGGGTGTACGGCCAGATCTATGTGGCCTCTCGAATGCTGCTGAACTGGTCTGTTTCTGAATCAGCAGAAGTGCAGTAAGCGGAGACAGCACGTAGTGGTGTACGAAAGACGACCAATTTTGACGAGTTCCAAACATGGCCGTCAGTCAACCGGAAGAAGGTGTATCCAACCTGCTCTAAAACTATATTGACCTCTGTACTTGTGACATTTGTTTGGAACACGAACCTTAACTGCGTCTCCTACTCGTACTTTCGACATTCTAGCATCTGTCCTTGCGTCAGTACGCAGTTTCATTCTGTCTTTGAAAGATCCTTGTTCGAACGGCCTGAGCCAAGGACAAGCGGATGGTTCTCGAGGCAAGGGGTGGTAGTCATTGGGTTTGTGAAGAAGTTGAGCAGGCGAGACACCCGTTGTGCCTTGTGGAGAGAATCAATATATGTCCATGTACTATGTCAGTGCCTCTTTCAGAGGCCGACGCTCGAGGTGTGCGAGCTGTATGTGTTCCTTCAAGGTGCGATTAAATGTTTCGATGTGACTGTACGACTGTAGGTATAGTACACCGAGGAAAGGACATGCCGAATACCTCTCCTTGCGATAATTTCTTCGAATAGCCGAAATTTTAATTTAGGACCATTGTCCGTGACAAGAGATTTCGGTAAACATTCCCTACTGAAAACACTGCAAAGAAACCGAACGAGAACTTCTCAAGTGACTGCTTGAGAAGTTCTCGAAGGGACAAGGTGGGCGTCAGACACCTTGTCTCTTCTCTTTGTAACTAACTGTCGATACTCCGTAGCTGAACAAGTATACTCATCTTACAAACTCATTTCGAACACAAATGGCAGAGCAGGAGCAAGCTTTTCTACTTTTTTGGAGGAACTTTATTTCGATGGCGAAGTGATTGCGCGAGCCACTTTTTTTGTTTCCTGAGGAAAGTCAGAGTGGAAAACAAGTAGCCTGTATTCTGCTGAGCAAGAAGGCCTTCTCTGTAAATAGCAAGCGTGAACCGCAGCCCGGTGTGACATATTTCCTTTAGCCCCTCTTTTACATGTTTGGCAATTTGGTGGTGCAGCAATGTGGTGGTTCAGAGCACTCACGATTAATTGGGGTAATGGGGGATGACATCGATGACGGGGCGCGAGATTGCTTGTACACTCTTAAAAATAGTTAGCACTATACGTATACTTGCTACTTTGGGGCACTAACATCTTGTCACATATATTACTACCCTGATCCGCTGTCAGTAACGGCGACCGCAGTAGCTGCTTCTAACTGTAATATAAATACCGCTACTAACTGTAATAGAAATATGGGTAAAACTATATGGGTCATATGGGCTGTGTGCTTTCCCTTCGATTAGATTCCAATTTAACGCGTGGCGTCAAATAAAAAAATAGAAGGACACAGCATTGTCCTGTTGAACCGGTTAACAGTCGTCAGTTACATCGTGTAATTACAATAGTGAATACAGTGCACAATGTACAGTCAACAGCAACAGTTTGAGGGATCCGACACTTCGGGAAAACCTGTATTACCATTTAGCCTCGCAACGTAGCCTCGAGTTAACAGTTTCAGTAGGTAGACGTTTTTGTGATGTATAGGCTGTAACATTTAATTCGAAGCTATGTTCAGGGGTTAAGCAGTAATATAGATTTTCCGACAGTATCACGTTCCCTAAATATTTGCTTTTGACTGTACATAGTGGCATGGACGAATAAAAAATTAACACCATCTTCCCAAAGGGAACCCTGGTGGGATGCGAAGCAGCAGCGTTGCGCACGGGTGGCGTCACGGGTTGAACGGCGCTAACGCGGGTGCTTCGCATCCCATCAGGGTTCCCTTTGGGAAGATGGTGTTAATTTCTTGCGCGTGAACCGACGAGTTGGCGGTGCAGCGAGCGGCGGTCGCGGTAGCGGACCGAGCGGCGGTAGCGGCAGGTGTTGCGGGCGAACGGACGAGGCGGCAGCTGCGGGCGCTGCGGCGAGCGCGCGGCAGGCGAGGGAGAGAGTGACGTCAGCGCGCACTGCGAGGGGAGTGTGACGTCAACGCGCAGCTGCGGCGTGACCTACTTGGCACCGCTCCAACACCTGCGGCGAGGGGAGCGCGTTGCGGCGCATTCGTACGGAGGCACGGAGGGACAGCATTACACAGGCTAGTCAAAGAGCTGCTTCGCATCTAATAAACCCCAAGGCAGATTCGTGCGGACAAATAACGTCGAGCCTAAGCGACACATAATACAAGTGAAGCTTCAAAGCTATAAATGGCCCTGCACTTGGGTAGAAAAGGTTGCACCGGTGAGTATACGTGAATTTAGAAAAATAATCAATGTTTCGGACCGAGATTCATATGCCTTTCTGGTTACATGCACATGAGCGCTGGGGTAGCACAAGACTGTTGAAGTCCAAAATATTCAAGGATAATCCTATCTGTCGAAATTTTACAAGAGGCTGCAACATATTTGATTACATTTTAGTCTCCCGCTTTTAAAATAGGTGAAGAGGGCTGAAGATAGCTTTTGCTTATAGGTATTTCACCGCTCTCCTTATGGATGAGTGTGGTCGCTGTGGAGCCGTTGTAGGTACCTTCCAGTATACTAACGTAATGCTCGTCTGCGCCCTAATTCCGCAATGGCGGCATGACTGCTGAAATATGTACCGAGTCATGCCGCTGTCACACGAGGCAACTTAAGTGCACTTTTCGCGAGTGCACTTATGTTCACAAAGGGCACTTACGCTCACGCGCTGCTACACGAGAGACAGAAGTGTGCTTTGGAAATGTGCATTACCCTAGCGGACGTGGCTGCAAACAGCCCGAGGGCGAGAATAGTGAGGTTTTATGTTGAAATATGATTTGTTTTAATCCGTCGCAGTATTTCTAATAACGAAAACAATGTTTTAAAAACACTACGGGGGCTCGTTATGCCTTAGCATATTTGGTTGCAAGCCACTGCTACCGAGGCTACACACTCCGCCATCGCGAAGTGAGTTCGGCGAACGCACTCGCCTGCAAGTGCGCTTTGCAGCGAGTGTCACTAAACGTTTTCGTGTGACAGCGTGCAAATGACACTAGCGGCGAAGTGCACTTTCTCATAGTGCACTTAAGTTGTCTCGTGTGAAAGGGGTATCAAATGCTTTACACTGATCTATGAAGGCATATATATATATATATATATATATATATATATATATATATATATATATATATATATATATATATATATATATATATATATATAGGTGTGGGTAATACTCACGTTCGTTTGGTTGAGTGAAATCTAAGGTGGCACGAAATATGCTTGCAATTACATTGGTAAATACCTTGTAGACGGCGGACAGTAAGTTAAAATGGCGGCTAGTGGTTGAAAAATGCTTGGCAATCTCTGGTTGGGCTGACTAATTCTGACCTAGTGATGCTTTATCATGATGGTTAAATGTGTGATACTGTTGGCTATACCCATCTATGACAAAAAGGTTGCCCAATTCACCTCATTACTCTGAAGACGTTCTATACACACTTCCAAGTTACATTTGCTTTTACAAATTCATAAGGTTTCAATGAATGTTTATAAATGGATCGCTGGTGCACCGGAGTGTTCAGCGTATAATTAGTATGTCTTATATCAATTTTAGGGTGGGAGAAAACGCAAACCATGAGAGAGAAGAGGACTGTGTTTTCTGCAGCCTTAAGTCAAATCTAATGAACATATCCCTACTTGAGCAACGAAAAGCATTCCTTACATACTGCCTCACTTGTATTTCCGCAAATCCATTTAGTAGAGGGCTTTCAATAGTACAGGCTGGGTCATATGTGGGTTGTTATAAATGCCTAATCTTTTTAAGCGCACGCACACGGACACGCAATGATATATGCACCCACTTGATATGGCGACATATACGTACTCATTATGCGGTATCGCTATCGACAGTACCGATGATCCACTGTGTTTGAGAGACTTCCAGCCCATAGAAATACATGTGGTTGAGGAGCTTTACGTTTTATTTGTCATTGCACTGCGAAGTGATAAAGTACATTTTCTTTAAAATTTCCCCCTGAAATCTTATAACAGCCCGCACAAAAAGAGACATAAGGTATTTGAAAATAGATATAAGATTAAAACAAATATGCGGCAGATATGTGCAACAGCGTGTGATCCAAAATCGCCCATCTGATTGAAATGCCACTTCACGGAGATTTCAACGACCTCTTAAATATTTCCATAGCGACCCCAACTCGTTCATTACGTCAACAGCTGTTCAGTACGTGTGCTACCTGATGGTGTATATCAGTGTCCCCGCAGCTGCGTTGACACACTGCAATCGGTTGCGCTAATAGAACGTTGAGTTCCTTATTAATATAATTGCTGGGGTTTCGCACGCCAAAACCATGATCTGGTCATGATGACGCCCTGTAGTGGAGGGCTTTGGAGTAATTTTGATCGTACACCTAAGTCGGAGTACACGGGTGCTTTCCGCATTTCGGCCCCATCGAAATGAAGCAGCGTCCTTGATTTGATACTGCCACTTCGAGCTTAGGGATCCAACACCTATCTCTAAGCTCACTCCGCGATCAACTCCCTTAAGTAAATGAGGACTTCGAGCGCATGAAGGGTACTACGCGGAGCGCCTATATGCATCACGAAACCAACTTTATCAGGGCTTGGTTTTTTGAAGAAACGACACAATATCAATTATGACGACAGGTGTCGAGCGCTTGTATGCTACCGCTGTACACGCAGGTATTTTCCCGATGGTGAGCATTGCGCCAATGCATTCAAAGGCGTTGACCCAATATGCGAACACTGATGGTAGTGGTGTTGCGTTAGGCCGTTTTAGCCTGGAACACATAGCCGGCAACTGTTCCTTCTGAGCCTTCCCGTAGTGTTTATCAGGGATGTGTGACCAGGAGTCGATGAACCCAGTGTCTCGAAGTAAGTCAATGAGTGATCGTTGCACGCCCTTTTGTAATGTCGCGGTTCCTCCAGGGAAAACAATGTCCTCAAAAGCCACGTGCGGAAAGCCATGTGCGGAAAGCCACCCTTTTTCACATTGCGTATCGTCGTTACTTTTCTCGCCGTCGAACAGCGAACATACACGCAGACGAAATGTTCGGTGTCGCCCATATCGCCGCAGAAGGCACGGAAGAGGGATGCGCATCGTTTAGTGCTGAGTATCGACGCCTGGGTGTAGGCAGGGCCAGTCCTAATTCGATGTAGCAACGCCGCTTCTGGAAGAGCAAATCCGTGGATCACTCAGGCGTGGTGTGTAGTTATGTGGACTTCCCTAAAGTGCTTCCGGGTTTAATTATTAAGGTTATGATAAAGATGTGATGTTTTTACTTTTGGGACGCAAGTCAGCGCCTCGCGTCCAAGAGCGTCACCTTTCTCGTTTCCTTCAACGCCAATTTAGGATGAGATCCACTTAAAGTTTTCGTCAAACGACTTCATTAATAATAGCTTGTTGAGTAGTGTCAAAGACTGCCTCGTATATATTTTTGTTTGAAGTAGGTTATGACGTAGTTCTTCTAAGGCCGGCTTTGAGTCTGTCAGCACCACGACGTTTTGTGCAGATTAGACCCATAGTTTTCGCAGGGCTGCGGTAGCTGCAGGGCTTTTTACTGTAGTGCACGAGCCCCGCCACGGTGGTCTAGTGGCTACGGTACTCGGCTGCTGATCTGAGGGTCGCGGGATCGAATCCCGGCCGCGGCGGCTGCATTTCGATGGAGGCGAAATGTTGAGGCCCGTGTGCTGTGCGATGTCAGTGCACGTTAAAGAACCCCAGGTGGTCAAAATTTCCGGAGCCCTCCACTACGGCGTCTCTCATAATCAGAGCTGGTTTTGGGACGTTAAACCCAACATAACAACATAACAACTGTAGTGCACGAAACAACGCGATCTAGACGGCCGAAGTATGCAACATCCTGAGGTTGTATGCAGTGTGCCTAGGTGCGCCTATCTCTTTGTGCGCACACCGATCAGTCAGTGTACACTTGTAGGCCATTCTAGACGGCACAGCAGTGCAAACATTGCTCAGTTGTGAGAAAAGCAAGAAAGTGAAATTTAGTGCCCTATACGCCGAGCAAGATGTATTCACTGATGACAGAATGTACCACGTCAAGGAGCAATACACCATTGAAAGCACACAATCGCCAACAGTTCCGCGTTTTTTCGTGAGAGACAGCAACCTACCAAACGTGCACAGAGAACATAAGCTCGAAGGGTTCTATTGATGTTTTGAAAACCTTCCCCTGTTGTAGGGAGAGCCAAAAAATGGGAAATGGGCTGCTTATAAAGGCCATTGTGTTTTCTTGGTGTCGCAGGATCGTCGTATATTTGTGGGATCAGCCACTCACACTTTCTTCGAAATATCTCTCCACCTTTAAGGCTTTTCTCCCTTCGTCTGTTTGGCAACAGCTCAGGACCCCTCGAAGTTCCTTGACTAGAAGCATTGGATGACTTGCTTATCATTACATCCTCCCTTCCTATCTCATGTAAACTCTGTATCTAGCCGCATCGCCTGCAAAGTAAGTATGTTTGCAATGAAATGATGATAATCATACCTTTGCTTACTTTTGCATTGACAATGATGTAAAGTTTGCCGTGCGCTCCTCAGGTAAGCGCGTTTTACTTATCGTTCCCCATTTATCGCTCAATGCGGCCTGTGGCGTAGAGGGATCGGTGTAGATACATAACTTAAAAAGAAATATTTCTCACATTTAGCAAATAATAACATTTGTAACTTTGCTCTTGTGGGGCGGATACGTTTACCTATCTAATGATGTGTTACGCATATTTTTAGCATGAACACAAAGTTGACATGCTTTAGGTAGCCTCCGCGTCATTTTGAAAAAAGAAAAATGTGAAATTGCGCATTCCGAGCACTTACTGAGACTCCATCCTCATAAAAGTTTTGTCCTTGTAGTCCTTTTCCTAGGCTACCAGAATGTAAATTATTTTTCGACATCGAGTTTATTTACGCTGCCGAAAAAATATTGAACTTTTCAATTTTCTTCTATTTTGCTCATGTCAAAAGTGTAATAAATATTTGTCTAATTAAAGAACTAATTATTTTTCAGTAACATCACTTCTTTCCGCTGAAATATAAACAATTTCGGCACCTGCGTATTATTGCAGTCCTTGAAGTTCAAATCTAGATTCAATGCCTTTAGAGGGACCGACAACCGATTTTTAAGGAACCTGTTTTTTATGGCGCAATGAAAAGCTCGCCCCCTGTACTATTTTCACCTGCAGCGGTAACATACAAAATCACGTGCATGTTTCACACCCAGAATTTATCGACCTGAGAAGCCTCTAAAGACAGAGTGCGCACTCTAGCAACGTTGAAAAGTTATCGTGATGCCGATAATCCGCCTCGCTTTCGGACATTGTTCTGCTTTCGCAAGAGTCAGCGTAGCTGCGATTAACAACCTACATTATGATCTTTTGGACTACTCTTTAAATAAAAAGATGGTGCGATCAGTTGGCATTGTTGGTCAGGCTGTTGTTCTATTTTAAGGCGTTCTTTCGCATGTCCGCGCCTACGTAATGAATGGCTGGGCTCCGGCGCCGTCATTCTGGCAATAGCCGAGCCAAGCCAGGTCGGCTAGACCCAAAACCACGCTTTCGCACGTGACGGCAGAGTCGCGCAGTAGCAACGCGCGCTACAAACGAAGGGTTGTCTGCAAATTGCGAGAAAAAGCTTATAATATTAAAAGTTTCATGCGGTCCGATACTAATAAAACGATAAAGAATTGCGTAAATTTGTACAAGCTCACGTGGCAGCACTCTAACTCTAGTGAGTATGTTTGCCGCTTAAGTTATCAAACGTCAGTTTTCGCGACATTGCATGAAAAAATAAAAAACATAAACATATGTTTAATGAGGAAAAGTGGCGTCGTTTGAGCCAATGCAATACAGTCCTTCTGCCAGTGGGGTCATCTCAATCCAAGTTGTGTGTGGTTGTTTGTACCTTTAACACAGAGTGAACAAAAAAGTAAACGCTGATAAAATGGAGTAAAATTTTATGGAAACGAAACTAAAGAAGCAGAAATATGACTTAATAGGACTTTTTGAGGGCCTAGTTGGTGCATATTGACGAAACTTGTTTAGCGCAGGCAAAAGAACAGAGCACACAAGAAAGGTACACAAGGGACAAGCGCTTGTCCCTTGTGTACCTTTCTTGTGTGCTCCGTTCTTTTGCCTGCGCTAAACAAGTTTCGTTAAAGAAGCAGAACTAGTTTTGGACTTCAAGAAACATGTGGAATTTCTTTTTCAGGCTTATTTATGTTGGTCGGATAAACACTACTCCATTTGGCATGGAATGACCCTCTTATTGAAGCAAGTTTCTAGCTGTTGCAAAGGCACTGGAAAGACGAGCGTGCTCGATCTGGGCGTGCACCGCCCATTTACAAAGGACGCGGAAAGGTTACTGCCCGTGCACACTTCATAATATTACCTTTAGAAGCCAAGCACAGTCATGACATCAAAACAGAAATAATAATAATAAAAGGAATACAAATAAGTAATCAGCAATCGGCGTCTTACAGCCATTGTTATGGTTATTTGCAGTCACTCTACGTTGCTGTTAAGTTTGAACTTTGAGCCCCACGTTTTAAACATTTAACTTATTTTGTAAGAAGAAAAGATGGGTGTCATGCGATTTCCTAGGGAACAGTGTAGCAGTCCATATAAAGTTAAAAGTTGTTGTTATGGACACGAACAATACATACTACTACACGACGTCATTTTGTCGCCTGCATTATATGGGAAGCCCATTCTCCTCAGGTATTGTGTCTGAAAGTCACGTACCTTCCCGACGGCTAAACACGTACCTTCCCGTCACGTACCTTCCCGAAGATCTAAACTACACGAACCAAATTGCTGTTTAGGGTAAGACTATCACGAACGAATCATCTTTCGTACTACGATTTTTAAATACGAAGCATTTCTTAGCGAACTTCGACAACTTTGAGCGTATCTATCTATCTAGCCGCCTACGACTTTGTGCTCTCCTGGCCGTTTCTTTAATGGGATGTATACAAAAAGTGGTATGCCAAAACAAGGCTGCATGACGAACATAAATGATAGGTCATAGCATGAAAATCATGACATGCATGTCATGAGCGACCTGATGTTGGTGCCATGGCCTTGATGCTCTCCTGGCCTTTTCGTTAATGGGATATATGCTAAAATTGCTATGAAACAACATGACTGCATGACGCACATATATGACACGTCATAATACAAAAATCATGACATGCGTGTCACGAGCGGCATGGTTTACATGCCCGGGTCTTGGTGCTCTTGCGGCCGTTTCGTTAACTTGATACATACCAAAATTGGTATGGGGAGACGACAATGTCTGACGACCATGGGTGACGCGTTCTAAGAACATGAGAATCGTCACATGCATGTCATGAGCGGCATGCCTTACATGCCACGCGTTTCGTTAATAGCATGTGTGCCAAGATTGCAATGTGACAACATGACTGCATGACGAACGTAAATGACAGGTCATAGCATTACAATCATGATATGCGTGTCATGAACGGCATGGCTTACATGACGCAGTCTTGGTGCTCTTGCGGCCATTTCGTTAACTTCATATGTACCGTAATCGGTATAGCGAGACAACAATGCCGATCCATTTTACGTTCCTGATGCGGCACTTCGCATTTCCTTGAATTGCACTGCACGTGGCATCTGCGAATGTTTTTTAATATGAGAAGCATTTCTTAGACAACTTCGGCGACTTTGAGCGTATCTATCTATCTATCTATCTATCTATCTATCTATCTATCTATCTATCTATCTATCTATCTATCTATCTATCTATCTATCTATCCGTTTCTTTAATGGGATGTATACGAAAATTGGTATGCCACAACATGACTGCATAGCGAACATAAATGACAGGTCATAACATGAAAATCATGGCATGCATGTTATGAGCAACATTCCATGGTCTTGGTGCTCTTGCGGCCGTTTCGTTAACTTGCTGTATACCAAAATTGGTATACAGCATGCGATTTCCTAGGGAACAATAGTAGCAGTCCATATAAAGTGAAAAGTTGTTGTTATGGACACGAACAATACATACTACTATACCCGGCGACAACTTTCTGTGGCAGCGCGGCCAAGGCTACGTGGGCGGAGCCTACGCACATGTGCTACTGCGCCAAGTAGTCCGACCGCTTCGACGGGTGTTTCGGTTTCGATTTCACCAGCGCAGGTCGCTTTTCCTTACTTGCGCGTAAACGTTGTGCACCATCTTCTTGGCCTGTACGGACAGATTTTGGTTTGACAACGCCTGGTACGGCTGCGAAGCTGGTGGACTCACGGCACGCGGCGGTGTTTCCTCCATAAGCGAAGTTGACGAGCTGCAACCGGAGGACGCCATCTTTGACGGTGAGGAATGCGGTCAGGTAAAAAAGCGGCGGAAGCCAAATAACCCCACAAAACCCGAGAGAGTATGAAACGAAATTTTGTCTACTGCGCAACGTTTTTATTCACTAATTAAAAAATAAATCCGCGAAATATAAAGTGGTGAATGGTAAAATCTTAGTTACCCATAACAGTATACAAACGTTTTCGTTGGGGGACTACATGCTGTGGCGCAGTAAGACAAGCGTGCTTCGGCTCCGTAGCCTTGGCTGTGCTGCCACAGGTATACACGACGTCATTTTTGTTGTCTGTATTATATGGGAAGCCCATTTTCCTCGCGTATTGTGTCTGAAAGTCACGTACCTGTCCGACGACACGTCATTAAGGGAGAGATTTATCTGGAAGATCTCAACTACACGAACTGCGACATTCCCTGTTATAAATCGTATTTTGCGATTTGATCATCAAAGTTGGGATGGTGAGACAACAATATCTGATGACTATGGGTGGCACGTTCCAAGAGCATGAAAATCTTGACGTGCATGCCACGAACGGCATGATTTATATGCCACGCGTTACGATAATGGGATGTATACCAAAATTGCTATGGCACTACACGAATGCATGACGAACGTAAATGACAGGTCATAACATTACAATCATGATATGCGTGTCATGAGCGGCATGGTTTATATGCCACAGTTTTGGTGCTCTTGCGGTCGTTTTGTTATCTTCATATGTAGCAAAATCGGTATAGCGGGACAACAATGCAGATGCATTTTACGTTCCTGATGCGTGCTTCGCATTTTCTTGATTCCGACTGCACGTGGGAGCTGCCATTTTTTTAAACACGAAAGTGTTTTATGCCGGGGTTCACCAAGAAATCAGTGGCGTACTTCAGTAACGGAAGTGGATCTCTGAAAATAATGAACATACGTTCACAATGAAAAAGTTCCATCCAGTCGGACTCGAACCTACCTTCACCTGGGACATGCCGCTCATGACATCTATTTCATGATTTTCATGTTATGACCTGTCATTTATGTTCGTCATGCAGTCTTGTTGTGGCATACCAATTTTCGTATACACCCCATTAAAGAAACGGTCAGGAGAGCACAAAGTCGTAGGCGGCTAGATAGATAGATGCGCTCGCCGAAGTGACGGAACGTGCTGGGTGCTCTACGGATACAGCACCGCAATCGGTCTTGTATGGAACAGATGAGCTGTACATGTTTACTAAAGCGCTTTTCAAGTTGCATTTCATTGTCGTCCGGTTAAAGTAAAGGTGTTTAGTACAGTGAACTATCCTCTTTAACGAGCGAAATTATTCTTAAATTAGCATTGCCTCCCTTCCCCTGCACTGTTTGTTCGCTTAAAGGGACTGTCTACCGCTCAGAAAATTTTTTAAGATTGTGGTAAAATTGGGCAGATCGTGCGTCACATTTACGGGAACGAGCACACTTTCACCCCACAAAAAAGGAATTATGTTTTTAATTTCACTCTGAAAGTGGTGCAAAAAACGCCGCTAGCGACACCCAACAGCGTGTTCGTCATTTTCCAAGTGTACGAGAACCAGCCCACGCAGGTATGCATACTCTGCTGAAAAACTATTATGTATATCTTACATGCGTACTTCACCCTGTGAGACACCTTGTTATAGCGTGCAAGAGCAATTTGTTCTTTTTTTCGCTGGTTTCGGGGTGGCGCATGTGGCGCTGCCTGCGGAGGCGCGTAGTACTGCGCTTGTCATGCGTGCGGCGCTGCATGTCCGAGAGGCACCCCCGCGCGCCGACTTTCCCTCGCCTCTCCTCCTCGTCGTCGCCTCTGGAATGTCGACCTTGAAGCCGGTTCGCGTTGAGATGCCTCCCGCGCCCGAAAGGGTTTCCAGGGAGACGACGACGCATCATGTGCGGTACCCAGTGTTGCTGGCATGCCTACACTAGGAAGGGAGCGACTTCGTGGATGAAAAAAAATTGTGTTTTAATAATTTCTATTGAGATTCTGGAGAAACCACTGCACGCTGGGACACTTCGAAAGGTACGCTTTCTGTTGAGCCAAAAAACGGGAGAGCGATGAAGGACGGTAGACAGTCCCTTTAAGTTCACTGCGGTGGTACTGCCATCTAGGAAAAATAGACAGAGCGAAGCAGACTGCATGCTGATTCGCGCCGGTAGTCAGCATTTCGGTTGTCTTCGCGCCTCGACCGCCGCGGAAGTTAGGGGCGTGGCGGCGTCGTGACGGTGCGATCCTCGGGAAAATACGAACGCGGCGGCTACAAAATTTGCCTTGTGTCGCCAGGTGTGTTGAATTGCGATGCACACTCCTCCAGAAACGCAAAGACGGCCGTCGGCAAGCAAATGATTGAACTTGCATTGCAGTGGGCTGTGTTTTCACAAAACGATCCACTTACAACCCGTTCGGTTTCGCTTGCAATGTGTCATTGTTTGCGGACGCTGCTCGTTTATGGCAGGTTTGCGCAGGGCTCTGGCGCGTGCAAGTCAGCTTTTGCGGAGAAATGTGAGTCATTCGAGAAAATTTTCTTGTGTACAAATGTTGACGATCGCTGTACCTCGTCTAGGTGCCGCTGATACCTACATGTAATGCATTCACATGTTCAGAGCACCGAAGCCATCTCCCATCCCTAGATTCGCCAGACTGCCGTTTATGTGTTCCACAACTTCTTTTAAGCAGGTTTCGCTTTCGTGTTATACCGATTCCTATGACAGAGCGATCAACTACACTCGTTGTCGATTCCCTCTTGGCGAAGGACCATAATTTTCGGCTTATGGCGCAATCATTTACCTAAAGTCTTAGTCCACCATACGAAGAAAAAAATTACATATTGCAAGTGTACGATACAATGTGCAACACAAACAGAATTTCATCCTTGGGGGCTCTAGAGGACGCTCAGTCCAGCTTCCTTTAGGCGCGAGAATTCGATTTCTCCATTAGCGGGCATAGCATTTCACTGGCTCATATTGGCATATGATCATGTGCGACTCTTACTAAGAAGCCAGGTAGTCTATATCTTGAATCAAGTAGTTAAATAAACGCAACGCTGTTCATTTGCGAAAACAGTTGAAGTCACGCAAGGTCCACTTCATCTTGCTCATTATCATTGCATGCAATAAAATTGTCATTTCGACAGTAACTGAGCAGCATATGAATAACGAAAAAGTATATTTAGGAAGAAGTTGCAAACAAATATTCATACAAATTAGGCGTAATATCAGCAACTGCTCGCAACAAACAGGCCCGCCATGTTGCTACATATGCGTCCCAGGTGAGGCAGGACGGATACTGACTCTCCGTTTTCCATAGGACGTTTTCGGTGGGCTTTGGCGTGTTGATGTCAGCAAGTTCACGTCCAATGCTCCAAAATCACAATCATTTGTTAAGTAATGGCCGAAGTTAAGGCAGTTAAGGTGACCACCAGCGGTGAAGCGATCAGCGACCACACCGTAAGTTCATGAACACACGCTAACGTGCACTCTACGTCCCCAGGTGAATCTTCTGTTGTTCTGCAGCAACAGCCTGCCAAGGCTGTTGCTGAGAAGGGCACCTATCTCAACTGCAGGGCGCCACCTCGCCGTCACTACGCCAACTCGGGACTGGAACCTCCGTACTGCTGCTAGGCTGGGCAAGCGAGACCTGCAAAAAGGAAAAGATGCGATTATTGTGCGACTGTCGATAGAAATCACGGCACGAGAGATACAGACTGCATATATTCACTTTGGCCCAAAGAAGAAGTACAGATCAATTTATCTCAAATCTAGCTTGAAGTGTAAAGTGGCAAAGTACAATGCTGGTTGTATAATCTGTGCGACCTAAAGAATCATACAGAAAAGCACCATTCTTTTAAGGTCTCAAAGGGTCCCTAAACCACTCCCTGATATTTTTTTACACATTTCAGGTAAACATGCGCATCGGTATCAGAATGCCGTCACCATCATCGATGCCAAACGCGGCAGCGCTGCGCGCCGCGGCAGAGCCACAAAACTTAGAAAACGACTCCGTTTCCTTCTCCGGACATTTCCTGTTCTCCGCAGCTCGTTCTGACGTCATCGTGACAGTCTTGATGATGTTACCAGTGCGTAGTGCTTTCACTGGCCGAACGACTGCCGGCAGGGTCTGCAAGAAACTACGCACGCTCCCGTTCCTCGTCGCGCTGCTCGCCGTGACATTGTAGGCAGCAAAGAACACAAACGCCGGCAGAAGGGTCTCCCTTTGAGGTTCTTCAACACAGCCAGTAAATATAAATTTGCATTGTAGTGGCAAGGTCCTTAGCTGCGCCCTTCGCAGGACGACGGCCTGGCACGAAGCAATAGAGCTCATTGGTGATAGCCGGCCACGTGACATTTGGAGGAGTAGTCGGCGATGAAAATACGGCGGCGGCCATTACTGCACCGTTTCGAAAAATTCTCGCAGCTGCGTGTTCGTTGCCGAGTCGTGTCAGGTGATCCCCTAACCGACGCTGAATGTGCCCGTGTGTTTAACACCGCCTTTGCATCAGTTTTTACTCAAGAAAGTGAACTGTCATTCTCTGTTTCCATGCCCTTTTGAATGCACTATGCAACCAATTACATTTCTTTCCATCCGGCATTGCATCCCTAATAGACAATATTATGCTTTCATCGTCAGCTGGTGTGGATGAAATTACATCTATACTTCTAAAAAACACTAAACATATTTGTTAAGCATATCTCTGTTTATTGTTTTCGCAGTCACTTTCAACAGGTATGCTGCCTCCGGACTGGAAACACGGAAAGGTCGTTCCAGTCTTCAAATCAGGCAAGAAACACTCCCTATTAAATTATCGCCCCCTCTCAGTAAACAGTGTACCCTGCAAAATACTTGAACATATCATCTACACCCATATCATGGACGTCCTCGAAGCTAACCATTTTTTTCATCCATCGCAGCATGGCTTGAGGAAAGGTTTTTCCTGCGAAAGGCAACTGGCTATGTTTGTTCACGACCTGCATGTAAACCTTGACTCTAACCTACAGACTGACGCCATCTTTTTAGATTTCTCAAAAGCTTTTGACAAAGTTCCTCATGAGCGTCTACTACTAAAACTAGCCGCGTTACGTCTAAATGCCGATATTTTAGCATGGATCAAAGCATTCTTAAGTAACCATTCACAATCAATCATCGTTAACAATCAAACATCGAGCGCTATCCCCGTAACGTCAGGCGTCCCTCAAGGGTCCGTACTTGGCCCACTACTGTTTTTATTTACATTAATGACCTACTATTGCATGTGTCCTCTAAGTATGGTTGCAGGCGATTGCGTAATTTATCGTAAAATGAACAGCGTTGCCGATAACACGTCACTTCAAGATGACTTGCGAAACGTGCAAGAATGGTGTAGTCTGTGGCTAATGGAAATAAACCCTAACAAGTGCAAAACTGTCTCTTTCCGCCGCCGTAAAAGTCCACTTATTTTCTCTTACCGAATTGCTAACGCAAACCTTGAGCCGGTTCCTTCTTCAAATACCTCGGAGTAACCCTTTGTAGTGACTTAACCTCGGCAACACACATTACGAACATCATCTTATCCGCGTTTTAGAAACCCGAGTATTTTATTACACTCGGGTTTCTAAAATGCCATCTGCGCCATGCCCCTCATAATGTAAAACTACTCGTCTATAAGTCTCTCATCAGGTCGAAATTAGAATACGCATATCCCATCTGGAACCCGCGTCGAATACATCTCATCAATCAACTCGAGTCGCTTAAAAATCGAGCTACAAGATTCATTCATCGTAAGTACTCATATGAAGTCAGCATATCGGCACTGAAAACAGAATCCGGGTTATCATTACTCGCAACTCGTCGTCGCACTGCTAGAATTTGTCTTTTTCATAAGTTCTTTTACAGCTCACTCGGCCAGCACCATACATCCGCCCCGCGACACTTATCCCCTGCTGCACCGGTCACCGCAACAAGTTGCGCGCCCACGTACGCGCACCGTGACTTTTTCGTCCTCATTCTTCTACCGTGCAGCAACAGACTGGAACGGCCTTTCCAGCGTCATTACAGCCATCACCTGTCCCTCCACTTTTTTGGCCACTTTAACAGATTACTTTGCACTGTATTAAAATATGGCTTTGCTTTTTCATGTATGAACCCATCCCTTATGTAATACCCCTTCAATGGGGCATTTAAGGAATTAAAATGAAATGAAATGACTGTACAACTGCAACATGGAAAGTAAATTTAGACCTCTGGATGGTGTGGGGGCCTTTTAAAAGTACAAGGTATCCAGAGGAATGTACTTGGAGAAATGGTTTTGCTAGGCAGTATTTTTCCGTTGTAATTAGGTAGTGCCGTGATAATAGAAAATGGACAGACTATCCGCCAGAAAAAAAAAAACGTTTTCTTGTAAGGTAAACGCAGCCAACGAAAAAAATCGATGAGTACCTTAATAACAAGGTTCCGACAAACTATCTTGCTTGTAACTAAAGAGAAACATAAAAAGAAACGGAAGGCGACCCTAACGCTAACTTGACTAGAAAACTTCCATCGACCAATGAAGTGCACGCATGGCGACACGGTATGATAGACAATCAGACAGTGATTTATTCATTTTGAAATTTTACCTCTTCGTTCATAAATAGCCGGTACATGTTGTTACGCGATGGGGTATTTTCAGCTGCTTCAGTCGCATCTCCCCAAAACGAGTACGTGGCATGGCTTCAAAAAATCGAAACAAGCAAAATGTTCCGCACCTCTGTATACACGCAATATCGAAATAATTTAACGGTACATTGCAATAAACGTTGACACTATATGCGTGCCTCACCTCTGTGGAGACACGCGACCGAGAACATGTAACCGAAAGGACATTGACCTTTCTAAGATTGCAATATTCGGTGTCAAATTTTGCCTAACGGATGCCAAAAAGCTTAAAGGGACACTGAACCACTTTTTAAGAAAAACGAGATTATGGTGTCATGATACGTAATTTCGTGCGGCGAACTCGAAAATCAAGTCGGAAATTTGCATAAACCAACGCAAATAACTTTATTTTGCCGAAAACAAGCAGCAGGCGCCGCGGCCGCCATCGCGAGCCTCGCCGCCGCTGTGATTGGTCGAAGCTCAATGACATCATCGTCAGGAAGGTGAGGACAGCAGACTGCGCTCGCCGGCAGGCAATGCCGTGTTTATCTGTTGAAATCGGGTAGTTGCTGTTAGTATGGCGAACTGTGAAAGTCGGAACGAGTTCTCTGTACATCCGTACATGTTCGAGCCGGTCGCCACTGTAAAGTGGATATCCGTGGATATCAAATTTGATAAGAAACAGCAGCATCGGCACTCGCTTTTAGCCGCGTATTGGCACGGTCCGCGCTACGCGCGGGCATCGTGCAGAAGCATCAGCTGTTCGTGGATTTCACAGCTCAGAGTGCAGCGTTGTTAATGCAGTCAGTATCGTACTTCGCAGCGGGCAAGGCGCACGCGATGAGTCAGTAAAAAAAAAAAAGCCAGACGAGTGCCGCTCTCGCCGCAGTGGTGACATGTGCTCTGAACTGCGCTGAAAAATTGCGCAAGGATAGTTTGGCTCCTATATTGCAGTTCTGTTTTTTATAATACCGTCGCTTTTTCTAAATTCTGCCCAGTACTACAGTGATGGAAGCATGCGACTGTCGTGTAGAGTAGCTGATTTCGATGCTGCGTGCTGATATCTGTGTACACGTGTTTTCGCCATAGGTGCTCATGCGCGCACTGCGTGCAAAGGGGGAATAAGAGGACTGCTGCTGCTGCCTCGAAATTCGGCAGATTCGCGACCGCCAGAAACATCCGAGGTGCATCACAACAACAAAAAATTTAAGAAATTTAAAATTCACGAAGGCAAGTCGTGGTGGCGGCGAGGGCCCCTTCAGGTGCGGAAACACAGAAGGAACCGCATCGCTGTTCAGTCGCACACTCTTGATCGTCAATCCCAGCGACTGCATGAGAGCCGGGTTTCGTACGTAGTCGCTGTCACGAAAGTGCTTGGAGCACAGCACGCTTGATCTCGTAGGTTTGAAGTCTTTTAACTGCAGCGGTCCATTTTCCAGCCATCTTCTGATCCCGAGGAAACTTGTGAAAAGCGACCTCATCGCGACTGTAAGTGCTGCGGCAGCCATATGCCGCGCAGTAACTCGGCATCGCGAGTCCACTTCAACCTTGCACAAACACAAGTAGTGAATGTCGGATGGCGAAAATCTTCAATCAGAAGAGAACGGTGCAATGGCAAGAAATCCCTACGAACTGGCAGAACTGATGCTTCGCTAGGCAGCAGATCGCAGCAGAAACAAGCTGAGCTGACTGAGCCAGAGAACACCTATACTGAGCGACGCAGGCGGCCCGGCGGCTCGATCCTGACGATGACGTCACCTCCCCACGTGTCTATCTCTCCCAAGCTCCGCCCCTGCGCGCGCGCGCGCCGAGGGGGGCGTTCCCTCGGTCAAAGTTTGCTCGCTTATAGCGCCGTTGTTTAATCGAACATCGCGAAAAAAAACCTCCGTAGGCATGTTGTAAGAGGTCGCTGATACCGAATTCGCAATAAATTCGCGAATTCAAAACCTGTTCAGTGTCCCTTTAACGCGCTTGGTTTTCTGCTGTACTTTACAATTCATTCGTTTTATTCTAACTATATGCGGTATAGACGACTTCTTGCAGCGTCTCATTTTATTTGTCGCTATCCGTTGATGATTGATTTGTCTGGTTTAACGTCCCAAAACCAGCTCGAATTATGAGAGACGCCGTTGTGGAGGGCTCCGGAAATTTTGACCACCTGGGGTTCTTTAACGTGCACTGACATCCACACGGGCCTCAACATTTTGCCTCCATCGAAATGCAGCCGCCGCGGCCGGGATTCGACCCCGCGATCTTTGGATCTGCAGCCGAGTGCCATAACCACTAGACCACCGTGGCGGGACATCGCTCTCCGTTTCATTGAAGAGCGACGGGATATTTAAATTACAACACGCCTTGCAAATCCAATGAGGAACATTCTACTAGGCGGAAAGGGAATAAAAATGAGTGCAAATGGAGATGTGATAAAGAAAAAAATTTAGAAAAACCCTCATGCGCCCGCCATGATTGTCTATTCGTTATGGCACATTGCTGCCGATACGAAGGTCCCGGTACCAAATTCCGACCGCGGCTGCTCTATTTAAATCGTGGCGAAATGTTGCAGCCCGTGTACTGTGTGATGTCAGTGCCCGTTAAAGAACCCCGGGTGGTCGAATTTCGGGGAGCTTTCGAGTCTATGATATTGGTGATTCGGGCCCTGAAACCCTAGAAATTGAAACAACGTAACAAACTCAAAATAATGTACTATGTAACAAAGAAGGAATGCATTACATCACAGACACAGTAAACAAGCGAGCATTGTGATTAACAGGGGTGAGAAAGTTCTAGACAGTTCATGTAACCGTAGGCTTCTCTTTCACTATATCTATTGTACTTCGATCATTTTTTGCCTTTTCTAGTTCTCTCTAGCGTATGAACTAATACGTGGTGCCTATGCCGGTGGTTTCAGCGAACACTGCAAGAGCATAAAGCTTTCGTACAAAAAGAAAATCTGGGGCACGTATTCACAAGCATGCATTATTCTTATCTCTTGTTTTCTTTATCACCCCCTATGCCATTAAAGCACGTTAATAGAACTAAAATGATAATCAGTGCAAGAAAAGTGTCATAAATCTTGCTTGTAGGCTCTGGACTTATTTGTTCATGATGCGTTATAGGACCACAGGGACGATAACGAGAACAAGCGACAAGGATAAGGCATGTTTGTGAATACGGGCCTAAGCATTTGCACTTGCAAGCAGCCAGACTGTCAGATGTCAATCAATGTGGGAAACATGCTAATAGCGTTGATATATAATTAATAGTTTAATCAACTTTGCAATACGCTGTGTTTGGCAGCTGTTGCCAGTGGTGTTTTTGTAGCACCAGAGAAGGCGATATGTCGTGTCAGTTTATATAAGGCAGAGAAAATGCCATTCCCGAAACGCCTGCGAAAATCAATGTTTTTCTTCTTTTTTTTTTCATCAAGAAACCACATCTCGCAAAGAAGGAGCGCTGGAAGCCACGCGCACTCCCAACTTCCGCTTGTAACGTGTTCTAATGAATGCGGCGGCTGATTCGAAATGTACAGCCTCTCAAAACTTCCGACCGCGTTTTTTCGCGATTACTAGTTTCTTGCACCCGCTGAATAAGTAAAGGTAGCACTGAGTGCAGCTACGCCCCGTGAAAACGTGTCCTTGCAGCACATCGTACATTTCGAATAGACCTCCGAATCCATTGTAAGAGGCCATCAGCGGACGTCGCATTTAAAGTTAACTTCAGGCACTCTTCATAGGCTTAGTTTCGCTTTGATACGAAGAGGAACCAAGACTTCCTCGTTCTCCAGGCCTTTAGAGAAAGAGTTTTTTTTTCTTCTTATAATCTGATGTGACTTCGCCTTCTCCTTTTGTAATCCACGTTATCGATGCATATCCAATTCGACAAGTTATAAAGTTTCAGTGGTAAGTCTTCAATAACCTGCTAATCACTACGTCCTTGCGAACTCGTGACATTCGCCGCTGCTAACAGTTTTTGCCCCAAAAGATTTACTGTTCTCCTCAAATAACCTATCATTAAGAATTCTTGAAATTGTTCGCGGAGCCACCCTGAATACATGCATCGTTTTTCAATTACTCAAAGGACAGAGTCGAAGAATCGCTGCGCCAATAGACTGGCTAGTTATATACTTGGCAAATTCCGAAGGGCTTTTTCCTACGGTTGGTACTAACGTTTCCCAGCTTACCACAACCGTTTATTAGCGGCGAGCAGTTCTTGTCATAAGTGTTACTCAATATAGTGTCGCGGCCTATGCCACATTTTCTCGAGCTTTACTGTTTGAGCGGAATTTAGGCACGAATCATCGCGTGATAACATGTCAACTACGGTGCTTCCATGAACAATGCGAAAACTAATGGTTGCTGCAAGCGTGTGCAAGTATCATACCTAGTGGTTCCACTGATAGTGCCGCCAGATCGAGATTCGCTGGTGCTTGCCCATTCAGTTTACTTTTTGGAACACAAAAACCCTAGAAATCAATTACTTTCTGGAACACATGCACACCTCAAATTTCGGGAGGTGCGGTCGTTATAATGCACCGCAAATCATATTTAGATACTTCGACGGGAACCACAGCATCGTTGTGATGTTGTTGTTGTGCTTCTTCATGGACTGCAATGTTGCGAAGTTTGCCACCATGTTCTGTTATCCATTCATTCAGCATTTGATCTGCTCTTGATTGGCTTTTGCACGTGTCTCATACATTATGCTATCACTGACTTTTTTATTTTTTTTATTTTGTGGTGCAGAACAATTTGTTGCAGCCACCTGGGTCTCGGTGAAAATCTGCCATCTTTGCGAAGCTCTCACTGAGGTTGTAAATTTTGTCGCATATAGGATATTTCTGCCAGTGTGGATGAGGACGCAGGGGTGAAGTTTGCTAGAATAAATACTGAAGTTGGAAGCATTGCTAAACTGGAAGCATGCATGAATCTTAAATAACTGATCTCATTTGTATAGGGCCAGTATATTTAGAGCGAGAAAATTAAGCATTGCATTAACGAGAGCTTTCTGTTGTAGGGTATTATTTCATGAAACTCTGCTTTCGAAGATTATTTTCGAGCTTTAAAAAAAAGAAAGAGAAGCATTCCGGGCAGAATCCACTACAATATCATGACGGTGTGATTGATTCAATTGTTGGGCTGGGCATTACAGCATGGATAAAATTCGAGGGGCGCTCAAAACCCATAACCACAATGTGGCGAGGCCAATGCGGTCTCCTTTTCACCAGCTTGCGTTATTCATTTCTCTCCGTTTCATTTATGAGCTACGGAGTACTTATTTCTATCGATATGTCTTACAGCGAACATGGAAAACACAAGGTAAGAGTGAAATACAATAAAAATAAAATGCACGCTTGAAGGAAGAAAACTAACAAGAGCACTCCAGGAAAACAATGTCACAAATTAACGAGCTTAACGAAAGTGTACAAAGAATGCTGAGGGGAAAAATCACATTTCGTGAGAGACAGGAAACATTCAGGATAGCACTGCGCCATATAGTACATGGCATTGCAATAAAAAGTTGCTAGAAAATCTAAGAGACTTCACATAACCGTCATTTTTCGTGTCCAAATTTCCAGCGCTCTGGGATAAGCTTCGTCGTTACTCATTGTGTTTGTCATATGACCTAATATGTTAAGCATAACAGGGTATCTCAGCGAACACTTTAGAGAATTCCGATATAGATAAGCTTTTGTAGAAAAAAATAGTAATTTTCTGAAGGAGCAA
Source organism: Hyalomma asiaticum (assembly GCA_013339685.2). Taxonomy (NCBI): domain Eukaryota; kingdom Metazoa; phylum Arthropoda; class Arachnida; order Ixodida; family Ixodidae; genus Hyalomma; species Hyalomma asiaticum. Next base: position 104,066 of record JABSTT010001712.1, read on the forward strand.
GCCGTCAGGCTCGAAGGACGCATTATATATGCGAAACATATCGTTGCTAATTAACAAAATTTCTCCAATGAACACTTTAATTAGCAATATCTGGCAGCCATTGGCCATGGCGAGATTGTAGAAATGTAGAATACGCTGCTGTATTACTTTTTAGAGGCAGAGATAAAGTTGTTCTCTGAACCTCTGCGAAAAGTTGCCATTTCGTTCGCCAATAAACCGAAAATCACTGCAAAACAAGCGCTAGAAGTAATGGGCACACGTAACGACCGCTGGCGACGTGTTCAATTGAGTGTGTCGGCCAAATCGAAAAATACGAGCTCTCGAAACCTGCGGCCGCCTAGCTGCTATATGAGAGCTGCTATGTCGTGTCAAGGGGTTCGCTTGAGGCAAAACATCGTAAATTTTGGATTGACAAATGGACTGTGCAACATGTCACCAGCGGACGTTGCATTTCCACATGACTTCCCGTACTCTTCATGTGCTTACTTTCAGTTTGGTGTGGAAAAAAACGCAGGTTTTCCCGTGCTTCAGGGCGTCAGACGATCACTATTTCATTAAAAAGAACTGGTATGACATCGTTTTCTCCGGCGAAATCTGCATTATCGGCATTCTCTTCATACCACTAACTCGAGAGTTAGTCAGTAAATTTCCATTAACCTGATGGCTAATCATGACGTCCTTTAGAATTCCTGACATTCGCTGCACCAAACAGTTTCTTTATTAATCTGTTTGTTTGTCGGTATCCTCACACAGCTTATATTTAAGAAGTATTGAAAATATTTCCTTAAACAACCTTTGGTTACACATGCAGAGTTCTTCATTTGATCAAATAAGAGAGTTTAAAAAAACACTGCGCCGACGTATTGCCTAGTTTTACGTTTGATAAATTACCAAATTTCAGTCGAGACGGTATGTTCTGTTAAGTCTGTTTTACTGCGGTACTAAAGAAAAACGCGCTAGCATGCCCCCCGTAAGTTCGCAAACATTTTGCTGAACTTTTACCAGGTGTTACCGTCCATCCACTCAAGGTGGTGTTTGCACCAGCAGACGCATATCAATGCAATGCATCGGCAAAGCGCCTCATTTAAGCGTATGAGCAGATTTCCGACAAGCTGAATTCTTAAGCGGTTGACCTCCGGTTTTTATATTTGATTGAAGTTTGGCTTACCTGACATGCACCCACACATGGCATGGGCCTGGAGGCATCGAGTGGTCTGCCGCTCCTTGAGGCCTCGATGGCATTCAGCTTCGTCGAACAGTAGATCAGCGTGTCCTGTGAGCGGTCCTGCAGCCTGCAATGCAAGAGGACGAGAGGGAACGCGGGTGAAGATGCTGCCCTATAGCCCACGTACGTGTTGGCGAATTACCGCTGAAGCAAGCCATCGAGCCGCGGGCCATTGGTTTCTCGAAAACTGTGTTTACAATTAGAAGCCCTTTAATTTGGGCGACTTTGTACGCGCTTGTCCTGTTCTGTTCTTTCTCGTCTACTTGTTCTGCTTTGCGTTGCTTTTCCAGTATGTGTTTACAATATGCGTAAAAAATTGTAGACATAGTTTGGAAGGCGCTTTTCGAGAAGTAGAATATACAAAGAAATACAGCCGTTCCACTGGAACGCTTTATAGCTTCGGGCGAGCGAGCTGCTTGATCTGCATTTCTTCTCCAACACAGGCAAAATGAAAAAAAGACGGTGTTGCTTAATTTCACGGTCCAATCGCGATCGAATATGGTTACCAATACCATGCAGACGTGAGAACATTATACCTTGTTCTATTGCCTGCAAAAAAATTATTGTTTACGGCATGCCAAAATTACGCTTCCTGTATAATCAATGCGTAAAGAACTTAGTTCAACCAAATATTCCCGAATTGCTTTTATTCATTAGCATTAAATGGGGTTTGACATACCAAGCTCTGCTACGATTATTAAGCCCACCTTGTGGTAGAGGGCTTTACGGTAGATTCGAACACTGGGGTTCCTTAACGTGCGCCTAAATCAAGGTTCACAGGTGCATTCTGGATTTCCTCCCCATCCAAATGCGGCGGCTGTTGCCACTGCCGATATTTCGAGCATGCTGGTCAGGAAATGCACGATCGTTTCGCCTCCGCAAACACCTAGAATCTCAACCGTAGAGAGCGCGCTATTGAACACGAGGCGCTCGGGGGGAATCCACGTCATGGCCGGAAACGGTGAGCCTTGAGAGCAATCGGCTACTCCGCACATACTGTCCAAGAACCCCTGGCTGCTAGGCTGCGTCGTCCAGTTCACGGCTAGCGCGCCCATAAATGCCTTCGGCGGTTGGCTGTAGCCAAAATGCGCGCGAAAATGCGGAGAAATAAGGCAGGTCGGGGTCCCCAAGGTTTCCGATACGGCGCTCAAAAGAGCACCGGCGCTGTCAGACATGCAAGCGAGCTCTTGCAGACAGGGAAGCCTGGGATATAGTGTCGTCGGTATGTCTCTATACGGTGTCTTCGTAGCATGCTCACGGTGGGCTCCTTCACACGGGAGCCCCCTTGCAGTTCTTACAGGATGTTTACACCGCTATCCGCTAGGTACGAGCTGGTTATGCAGGCGTGGGTTCTGAGCAGCCCCCGAACGAACGTATTCTCCCGCAACCACTTTGCGCTATGCAGAGAAATCGAATTGGTGTAACATGCACTAAGACATACCAAGGACAAGGACGTTTCACATTGTTGTTGACGAAGCTGCAGGCCGATGTCGGGCTCGTTGTAGATCGGGAGGCAGCCGTTGACTTGGCAGACTTGGCCGCTCGGTGCTGTACACGGTGGTCGCCAGTGCTCTTCTGTACCGCCATTATGGACTGCATCAACGTCGCCCCTCGCCGTGAAGGCAGCAAGCGACTGGTGCTCTGCTTCGAGAGGAAGATCTTCCATTGCATTCCTCAGAAGGATGACCTCAGGAGGATGGCGTATTGAACCTGCGCATAAGGAACAATTCAGTAGCTTAAGCACAGCCGTCCCCCGGAACGCACTCCCCCAAAAATATTTCTGTCTACGCCAGTACCTCTGAGGTTCCCATTGCACCGACCAAACCAACAAAAAGGGCATTTATTTGCATACTACATCTTAAGCAGGCTTGCCAATTTACTCAAACAACATGTGCTAACGGAGCGAGTAAATTTCGCTCGTGCCAGAAACCATAGCTATGTTGCTCGCGACTTATGTCTCGCGAGCATATGCGCATCATGGAAATAGAAGGTAGAGCGGAAGGGGGGGGGGGGGGCGTCCGCGGGATTGTCCCGAGCGACGGGGGGATCCCGCGGCCGCTCCGAGCGACGGAGAAGGGCCGGGCTCCTTCAATTTGTCCGGGCTCGTTCGTGAAGGGCCGGGATCGTTCGTGTTTGTCCCGCCGCTCGCCAGCTTTTACCCGCGGGTAGAGGGGTACGGTGCGCGTGGGGTTATCGCGTTATGCGAGACATGACAGCAACGGCTACGCAGAAACCAGTCGAGACTGTCTATATAACTGCTATCGCAAGAAAAGAAGACGAAGACAAGGTCAGATGGTAGCTAAACTGGCCGATAGCCTGTTACCACCTTAGCGAACCCACTTAATAATGCTGGAACTCTATATTGATAACACTTTGATGGGCGTTGATATAGTCTCGTTCTAACTTAAATAATGCCAAGTGTTCTACTGAGTTCTACATAGCTGTAGAAAAAAAAAGCACGCAGGTCGCGAAATTCAGAATCACAGCGAATCGGACCGATAGTCTACTCATCGTCGCTACAACGTCGAGGAGCTCGGGTGCCACAACATCGAGGGCTACAACGTAGCAATACTTGGTGTCATCTCGATTTGACAGAGGCTATGCCTACGTAGATCCTTTGTAGAATTCGGTATTAGTAGAACTTGATTATAGTTGGCTGTATTTGACTATACTGGACTATACTTCACTGTACTGCACTAAGTTATACCGACTTCCAAAAAGGATCCACCTTGGCGGAGCCCTGGTCCAATCGAGATAACACCAAGTGTAGTGAAGATCACCCGAAGCCATCGGCGACTGCCTGTCGTCCTTGATGGGGGATGTAGCTGTTTCGTGGACGTCGGTGGGAAGTGGTGACGCCGCAACAGGCTGCCACTGATTTCTGGCTCGGTGGTTCACTTGAACAATAATGCCCTTGCATTCACAACTGATAAGAAGTAATCAGATGTCCACGAATATTGTTTGAACCAGCCTCGCTGCATGTACAATTCGAAGAGTTATAAGTACCCATAAACGCGCACTTACTTTCAATTGAAAAAAAAGAACAGTTCAGAAGGTTACCTAAATAAAAACCCATTATTTCTAATAGGTTTACGTAGGTATGTGGTGAGTAGAGCCTGACTGAGACGAAATTAAAGAAATCCACTTATAAAGTAGGCCGACAGCGCTAAACTAATATAAATGTATGTAGCGTGAATCAGCTATGCTAAGAAGTTATGTTGTCTCGCAGACGACGAGTCTTGTCTAGATGCCTAGAAACGCACCATGTAATATGCAGGAATGTGGCGAAGTGCAAAGGCGCGGAACTTGCCTACGCAACTTACTTTGACGAACGAGGTGGCTAAAGAGGCTACCTTTAGGACTGTAATGCATCAGATAACCACGTGTAAGACGCCTGTTATGCATCGTATCTGGGCCTTTGAACATATACACCTATTAATAAATGCACAAAACAGCAACACTCCATAGGCTGCCGAGTAATACTGCTTTTTTAGGAAACCTCACTGAGTGGTCATAAAACCACTTGCGTTGCATGAAAGCAAGGATAACAATCCAATCATACAACACATTCTGGTAACGCAACGCATTTTGAGAGTATAATCTCAGCCGTCACTCTCAGTACGAAATTCGAGCTAATTTCGCGGTGCATAGCCACTGTCGAGCTTGCCGTGGCTACTACTACTCCTAGTTACGTGTATATCGTAAGAACTTCGTGGGACTTCCGCGCCAAATGCTTAAGTCACGCTGTGGGGGAGGGCTCCGGAAATTGACCACTTGGGGTTTTTAAAAGTGCGCTGATTAACCACACTAAACAGGCCTGTAGCATTTTTGCCTTCCTGAAAAAAAAAAACTACTAGCCCAATCAGGATCCAAGCCGCGTCTTCGGACATTCTTCGGAAGATATTGCTAAAAATAAGCACTAAATATTTGATAACTTTGCAGTCAGAAGGCAAGGAGATGCACCTTTATATCCCCTGGTCTCAATAGCTCCTTGGGCCACCTCCCTGTGGCGAACCTCTTCGTTGGTGCACGCTGCTTGTGTGCTGCGTGGATTGTACAGGGTGTCCTTTTCGAACGCTTCCGTGATGAGCGGGTCCCACGTAGCGTCCCAGAACAGTCGTGTGCAGTATCCAGCGTACCTGTCATAAGGGCATTTATCGCATTTATGAGTGTTCTAGCAGCTGCAATGTTGTTTCGAGTCACCTTGCTGTCAACAATTCGAATTTTCGCGTTGTTCACTTAGGCATATGCATGGAGAGAGAACTGGAATAAACGCACCACAACACATGTCTCCGAAGCATGCCCAGTGAAGGCGCAGATAAATATATGTGTGAGGCTAGCCCATCTAATATACGTGTGCAACCTTGCAGACATTGCAGCTGCTTACGGAAGTTACAAAAAATAGAAAAAAGATGTAATGCAGTTAGGTTTAAAGAATCAAATATTTTTATACCGAAAGAGCTTATGCATCAACATTAGTCATCGCTGCAGCAAAAGCTACTCGTCTCCCGCCCCTCTTCTACATATAAATGTATTTAAACTAATTTACCGCAAAGCAGAGAACAGGAAAAATTATTCCCCCTGCTGTAATAACCAAAGATATTCATATTCGCCACGTAGTTTGTAACGGCTGTAACGACCTAAAAAGCTCAAATTTATCTGCACCTGTATAAGTGAAGTCTTCTGTCGCAGCTGAATGTGACGGCTGTTTGGTGTGGGCCTCCTCGCATTCCGCAAGACAGTTGTCTAGTGCTGCTCTGAGACAGGGTCTCCTTGACGGGCATGAAGACTAGTAGCTTGCCATCAGCTGTCGGTAACAGTCTTGTCCGATTCCCCGTGTAGCAGTCGCAAGCGAGTTCGTCAACCTTGGTCCACGGCCACAAAACAATGTCCATGTTCCTTGGAAGCACGAAAAGGAGAAGCTTCATGCGGAATGGTGGAGGAGGCTGCTGAATGCGGTGCTACTAAGTGAATCGAATCCCACAGCTTGTAGTAGGCCTAACCCGTTGGCTAGTTGACGAGATGGCATCAAATGTGTCCGGTGGAATCAGCTTCGCATTCGGAAAAGCGATGCCGAATCTGCTACGCCGCGTGAACCTTCGCGCGAGCACGCGAGCACGCCAGCGCGTGGTTATGATGATGATGATGATGATGAGCCTTCAAATATGGCGCCTACCCACTTTGGGGGATTGGCCGAGAACTGATATGCTTAGCGCGTGGTCCTGATGTCGTTCCTTTTTTTTACCACTGCTCAATATTTATATTCATGCAGGACCGCCTTTTCAAGGTGTTCGTGGTCTGCTGCAGCCTGGCTTGAAAAATAGCTTAGGCGTAAGCTGTGCCAACAGAGAAACTCACAAATATTTTTCAGTTAAAATCTAGTTTCTTATGTGATATATTGTGTGTGTTCCTTCATGAATCGTTTGCTTCCAATCCTCCTAATTGCGATGTATTTTATTGCGATAGCAGTCATATGGACATACGCTCTTAAGATATGCCTTGGCTGACAGAACAGCGCGTCAACGGCTTAAACCATTTCCAAAGCGCAGGATTTCTCTACAGTGTAAGCAAAAATTAGCCGAGATGGGAGCTTTTACCAGCGTGTCAACCGAAAAAACTCTCATGCCCCAATCATTTACTCCGTCATAGCGGAGTGAATTCGGCACATGACATCATTTTACCACCATTGCTAAGTGACGGAGTATAAAAACGACATGACCTTATTACACTACCCACACGAAGTTTCAGTTCACGTGGTCCCAACCTCCACATGGGAGTTTTTAACAGCCATCTTCGGTTGCGACGCTCTTGCGGCGGTGTGATGTGTGTGTGTATGCGCGCTCGCGCTCGCGCGTCTGTTTAGTGCTTCCGTGTGATGCTCCAGTGCATTGGTTGGTTCGACGAATCGTCGGTGGGAGTTGTATCTGTGCGTGCTCGCACGCGTGCTTAGTGCGTCCAAGGAAAGCACCACTTCGTTTTTTTTTAAACGAGTCTTGAGTGTGCAGTGAGTTTGCAACGGCCGATCAGTGTTCTGTGTAAACGTGTCAACGCTCTTTCCAATGGTGACCGCTCTGCTCCTCCAGCCAGAATCCGAATGCCGCACATCGACCAGACGACCACAGTGATGCGCGAATCGGATATATTTTGTTATGAAGTGGCTGGGGCACCACCACCCAGCGAGTGTTGAAGTGGTTTTAGGCTTCCGACATTATCAAGATTGTATGCGGACAAGCCAGGATTATCGGAAAGCAAACGTCAAGACTATCGACCGAAAGGAGAGAGGACCAAAAGGATACCAAATTTACCAAGGTAGATCGAATATTAATAAAATTATGCAAGAAATTTTCCCGGACCACGCCTAGGCTCAGCTGGCTTCAGCAAAAGCTCCAACATGGATGTAAACATAAACTCCCATATAGGTACCCGCAAGAGCTCCGCGATGGAAGTAAACACATACTCCCATAGCTACCCGCATGAGCTCCTCGATGGATGTAAATATTAGTCCTCAACAATCCATGCATAAGCTGCGGTCAAGCGGCGTAAATCGTTTACTCCGCATGACCGGAGTATATTAAACTCTTATCTGGGAATGCGCTAGAGGACAGGTCCATTTACTCCCATCTCGGCTAATTTTTGTTTACAGTGTATCATGAGGCACATCCCATTGAGACAATGGGAACTCACCTCAGGCATTTGGCTCAGACTCCCTCGCACTATCTGGAGAGCCTCGTTGCCGCAAGGCTCGCACGTTATTCAGCGCTACTGTAAATGGACACAGTGCGCCGTTTAGTTCTGGGTACGCGTCTGCGGCTAACCCAGTGCCCTCACCTCCTACCCCTTTGTGGTGTTTGAGCCTCCCACAGGTACACTTCACAATTCCTGGGCTACAGAAGAAGTGAGACCTACCAGTGCCTCCGCTAAAGACTCCGAGCTTACAGCTGTTGCGCGAACGGTACAGCTGTAAAAAAAATTTACTCCCTGCTGGGAGTAAATGGCGTGTCCTCTAGCGACCCCCCCATTGGGAGATAATTATACTCCGTAGGGTCGGAGTAAACTTTTACTACGCATCGGTCGGAGTTCCTTCGTCGTGCCTTGGGAGTATATATTTTTATTTTTTACTCCGTGCCTGACGGAGTTCCTGCGTGGTGCCTTGGGTGTATATATTTTTATTTTTTACTCCGTGCCTGACGGAGTTCCTGCGTGGTGCCTTGGGAGTATACATTTTTTTGCATACTCCGTGTTTGGCGGAGTTTTCAAGAGTCACATTAGGAGTATATAGATAAATTCTTGTACTCCGTGCCGGACAGAATTTTGCTTGGTACGCCGGGACTATATATGGTGTGTTTTCTCTGTTTTAGCCACTTTTTACTGCGTCCTGATCGTATATTGTGTTACGCATCACCACTATCTTTACATAATGGAATTTATCGCATTTATGAGTGTTCTAGCAGCTGCAATGTTGTTTCGAGTCACCTTGCTGTCAACAATTCGAATTTTCGCGTTGTTCACTTAGGCATATGCATGGAGAGAGAACTGGAATAAACGCACCACAACACATGTCTCCGAAGCATGCCCAGTGAAGGCGCAGATAAATATATGTGTGAGGCTAGCCCATCTAATATACGTGTGCAACCTTGCAGACATTGCAGCTGCTTACGGAAGTTACAAAAATAGAAAAAAGATGTAATGCAGTTAGGTTTAAAGAATCAAATATTTTTATACCGAAAGAGCTTATGCATCAACATTAGTCATCGCTGCAGCAAAAGCTACTCGTCTCCCGCCCCTCTTCTACATATAAATGTATTTAAACTAATTTACCGCAAAGCAGAGAACAGGAAAATTATTCCCCCTGCTGTAATAACCAAAGATATTCATATTCGCCACGTAGTTTGTAACGGCTGTAACGACCTAAAAAGCTCCAATTATCTGCACCTGTATAAGTGAAGTCTTCTGTCGCAGCTGAATGTGACGGCTGTTTGGTGTGGGCCTCCTCGCATTCCGCAAGACAGTTGTCTAGTGCTGCTCTGAGACAGGGTCTCCTTGACGGGCATGAAGACTAGTAGCTTGCCATCAGCTGTCGGTAACAGTCTTGTCCGATTCCCCGTGTAGCAGTCGCAAGCGAGTTCGTCAACCTTGGTCCACGGCCACAAAACAATGTCCATGTTCCTTGGAAGCACGAAAAGGAGAAGCTTCATGCGGAATGGTGGAGGAGGCTGCTGAATGCGGTGCTACTAAGTGAATCGAATCCCACAGCTTGTAGTAGGCCTAACCCGTTGGCTAGTTGACGAGATGGCATCAAATGTGTCCGGTGGAATCAGCTTCGCATTCGGAAAAGCGATGACGAATCTGCTACGCCGCGTGAACCTTCGCGCGAGCACGCGAGCACGCCAGCGCGTGGTTATGATGATGATGATGAGCCTTCAAATATGGCGCCTACCCACTTTGGGGGATTGGCCGAGAACTGATATGCTTAGCGCGTGGTCCTGATGTCGTTCCTTTTTTTTACCACTGCTCAATATTTATATTCATGGAGGACCGCCTTTTCAAGGTGTTCGTGGTCTGCTGCAGCCTGGCTTGAAAAATAGCTTAGGCGTAAGCTGTGCCAACAGAGAAACTCACAAATATTTTTCAGTTAAAATCTAGTTTCTTATGTGATATATTGTGTGTGTTCCTTCATGAATCGTTTGCTTCCAATCCTCCTAATTGCGATGTATTTTATTGCGATAGCAGTCATATGGACATACGCTCTTAAGATATGCCTTGGCTGACAGAACAGCGCGTCAACGGCTTAAACCATTTCCAAAGCGCAGGATTTCTCTACAGTGTAAGCAAAAATTAGCCGAGATGGGAGCTTTTACCAGCGTGTCAACCGAAAAAACTCTCATGCCCCAACCATTTACTCCGTCATAGCGGAGTGAATTCGGCACATGACATCATTTTACCACCATTGCTAAGTGACGGAGTATAAAAACGACATGACCTTATTACACGACCCACACGGAGTTTCAGTTCACGTGGTCCCAACCTCCATATGGGAGCTTTTAACAGCCATCTTCGGTTGCGACGCTCTTGCGGCGGTGTGATGTGTGTGTGTATGCGCGCTCGCGCTCGCGCGTCTGTTTAGTGCTTCCGTGTGGTGCTCCAGTGCATTGGTTGGTTCGACGAATCGTCGGTGGGAGTTGTATCTGTGCGTGCTCGCACGCGTGCTTAGTGCGTCCAAGGAAAGCACCACTTCGTTTTTTTAAACGAGTCTTGAGCGTGCAGTGAGTTTGCAACGGCCGATCAGTGTTCTGTGTAAACGTGTCAACGCTCTTTCCATCTTTCCACTGGTGACCGCTCTGCTCCTCCAGCCAGAATCCGAATGCCGCACATCGACCAGACGACCACAGTGATGCGCGAATCGGATATATTTTGTTATGAAGTGGCTGGGGCACCACCACCCAGCGAGTGTTGACGTGGTTTTAGGCTTCCGACATTATCAAGATTGTATGCGGACAAGCCAGGATTATCGGAAAGCAAACGTCAAGACTATCGACCGGAAGGAGAGAGGACCAAAAGGATACGAAATTTACCAAGGTAGATCGAATATTAATAAAATTATGCAAGAAATTGTCCCGGACCACGCCTAGGCTCAGCTGGCTTCAGCAAAAGCTCCAACATGGATGTAAACATAAACTCCCATATAGGTACCCGCAAGAGCTCCGCGATGGAAGTAGACACATACTCCCATAGCTACCCGCATGAGCTCCTCGATGGATGTAAATATTACTCCTCAACAATCCATGCATAAGCTGCGGTAAAGCGGAGTAAATCGCTTACTCCGCATGACCGGAGTATATTAAACTCTTATCTGGGAATGCGCTAGAGGACAGGTCCATTTACTCCCATCTCGGCTAATTTTTGTTTACAGTGTATCATGAGGTACATCACCATTGAGACAATGGGAACTCACCTCAGGCATTTGACTCAGACTCCCTCGCACTATCGGAGAGCCTCGTTGCCGCAAGGCTCGCACGTCATTCAGCGCTACTGTAAATGGACACAGTGCGGCATTTAGTTCTGGGTACGCGTCTGCGGCTAACCCAGTGCCCTCACCTCCCACCCCTTTGTGGTGTTTGAGCCTCCCACAGGTACACTTCACAATTCCTGGGCTACAGAAGAAGTGAGACCTACCAGTGCCTCCGCTAAAGACTCCGAGCTTACAGCTGTTGCGCGAACGGTACACTGTAAAAAAAATTTACTCCCTGCTGGGAGTAAATGGCGTGTCCTCTAGCGACCCCCCCATTGGGAGTTAATTATACTCCGTAGGGTCGGAGTAAACTTTTACTCCGCATCGGTCGGAGTTCATTCGTGGTGCCTTGGGAGTATATATTTTTATTTTTTACTCCGTGCCTGACGGAGTTCCTGCGTGGTGCCTTGGGAGCATATATATTTATTTTTTACTCCGTGCCTGACGGAGTTCCTGCGTGGTGCCTTGGGAGTATACATTTTTTTGCATACTCCGTGTTTGGCGGAGTTTTCAAGAGTCACATTAGGAGTATATAGATAAATTCTTGTACTCCGTGCCGGACAGAATTTTTGCTTGGTACGCCGGGACTATATATGGTGTGTTTTCTCTGTTTTAGCCACTTTTTACTGCGTCCTGATCGTATATTGTGTTACGCATCACCACTATCTTTACATAATGGAATATTCATGACAGCACTTCCCTTCTGCGTTCGAGTGGTTTCTTCAAATAGCGCGAGAAGGTATTCAAAAGGGTCATTGAGCTATTTGGTTTATTCACAATAAACACCAGTCTGCGGTTGCAGATCAAGCAGATGTTCAAAAAATACAAGGAGTAAACAAGGACACAGAAAGCGACCGATAAACAGAATACAAAATGGCAGATCGCAGGAAACGTGAAAACAAGAGCAATCAGTTTTATGTGCAGTGGGCAAAAGAAAGTAGAACACGCGACAGAGATGAGCTGCAAGAGCCGCATTAATAGTCAAACACAGGGCAACACACGTTCAGCAAAATGCTAAATGCGAACGAAGGCTTCCAGAACAGCATCAATTTGTGTGAATAATTTCATTACTAATCCAACTTAGAAGTAAACTAGAATGGGTGCTTCCTAGCAAGAAATCCCACAGTTGACATATTGCAAAGTCAGGGCGCACACTTGACTGAGCCAAAGTGATAGGAGAAGGAAATGTCGAAAATGTGTATTTTTCCATTATATTATCGCCGTTGCAAATAAATACAGGAAAAAATTTAAAAGCATTTAAAGGTTCTCAAACAATCAGCAAAATTGTCAAGCTAATCAGTGTAAAAAGATCACTGCTCTAGAGCAGAAGTGAAACTTGTACGAACTAGGCAGAGAAAGGTGCTTGTACATCAAGAATAGGGGTGTACGAATATTGGAATGTTTCGAATATTCTTGAATATTGCATATCTAGATAACATTGCATTTTATGCTGATAGCTTAATAATGCACTTCCTCAAAGTAAATTTTTTTACTAAGTACGTTATTATTACGGAAGAGGCATTCTTCTTTTGATATCCGATATTTATTCCATATATAAAATTTTATATTTTTACTCTTCGTATTCGGAAAATTTGGTCTTCGCACGCCACTAATAAAAAATCTTTGAAGATTTCACACATAACGCGGACGTTTCATGTCCTATCTGCACAAACCAGAAGGCAAAGCGATAATTAAAATTTGGGAAGAATAATGGTCTACGTATAGCTATAAAGGGTGTTTCAGAAAATGTGTCCAAAAACGTTTTGAACACAGATAACCATCTGCAAAATTTTTGCGGTCTTCCTTCATGGCAGCACGTACCGTGTAAAGGATGTTAAAATGCTAACGGTAATTAACAATATTAGAATGAATAATGCCCAGACAGTAACAGCCAGACACTCAAACCTAATGTAAAGATGCATGTTACTTATACGGGAATTCGATATCCGTTGTAGTATTTGTAAAAGGGCACCTTTTTAGAATTGCCGCAGCGCGATGAAATCCGGCTTATTTCTCCTAGTAAACCGAAATTGAATGGTCAAAAAGCGCTGTGTCGGTACTTTCCGTGGTCCTCTGTGCGACATAGTTGCTGCCCTTGCGCTGCCGCGCAACAGTGAACAAGTATCGTTGTAAAGCGGCTATTCTGGCAAGCGTGAGCAGGCGTAGCAAAGAAACAATAAATATTGGCGCTTGATGACACTTGCCTATCCTCGCTCGCCGGCAATGGGAGGAAAACTGGTATACGTCACACTGGGCACATCCAATTGTAGCTGCAACTGCGCTCTTACACCATTCAGTTTATGTTTCCTGAGTGAAATTAGTCAGATTTTTATCGATATGCAGAAATTAGCAGCATCGCGCTTTATCAATTATGTTGGGCGCGAACTCCCAGTATAAGTAAACTCCATTTTCAATTAGGCTTGAACGCGTGGCTTTTCAGGTTATAAAGTTAGTCAATCCTGTTATACTATTCGATTTCACTCCTACCATATTACAGTGCGCGCTGCCGTGAAAAAAGCGATTCCGAAAGAACTACGCAAATATCCGGTGTTCTGTGTATACAAGATCTTCGCACATGTTTTCTCAAGATGTCTTATATAATCACAGAGATACGATGAATACATGTCAAACGTAACTCGACCCGCAGCTCATAGCACAATGCAAGTTGCCGTTGCGTTGTATGACTGCTTATTCGTATGTACAGAAATCACAAGAGAAAATTATGCTGACATTTATATATGTTTACTGGCAACGCCACTTGCATTCGTGTGTAAGTGTATTTGCACAAAATGACGACCTTTTTGTTTACTCTCTAATCATCTTTGTATATGTCGATTGGGCGGTAAATTTTCTGCGCACACAGTGGAAATAGTTCCAGGGCACATTCATTAAGACTATTAGAAAACTTTGTCAAAACAATAAAAGCAGATATGGTAAAAAACAAGCAATCATATACGGACTGTCGCAATGATACAGAAGTTTGACTAGCACATGCAAGAAGGAACACCAGCGCCATCTGCGCCACTAAAATATTGGCGCTTAATTCCTTCAGCGAGCCGAAGAAAATGATTCTCAGAAAAATAGCCTCGCTGATTGCGTTAATCGCCCCACAAAACAAGTACAATGTCGGGATATACAGGTGTTTCAGTGAACACGTGCAAAATTTCTTTCAAATAGGCTGTTCGAGAAAAAAAAGGAAAACCTCTTCATAAAGAAACTGTTCGCTGAGGTAAACGTCATGAAGTCTCAAAAAAGTGCTTATTAATTGGATAGCAAAGTAATACTTACTAATTACATCATTAATTAAACTTTTTTATTAATACAAAGGACGAGTTTTAGCCACGGTGATGACAATGCCATATGAGCCTTTAAAACAAGGAAAAACGAATTTTATAAAGCTCTGCAGCTCTAGAAAACCTGGGCTTTTTGCGGCACCAAAGCGCTCATGAAGAACGCCAGAAGTCACGTGCGAATGCAACCACTGCGGCTGACGTGTAGCAAAGATTGCGCCGGCCAATTCGAAATGTACGATGTCCTCGATGCTCTGCATATGCAGAGGCCTCCACTATTTTTTGCTTATTCGCTCGCTGCAAGACGCTATCATCACAGACTACGTAGCCACGACTTTGGAAAGCCCATGCATGTCACGAATTGACTGGCGCATGCATCTGAACACGTCACCAGCGGATGCTGTGTTCACAGGCGGCTTCCGGAGCTCCTTTCGCAGCGAGTTCCATGAGGCAAAAAACGCTATGTCACTGGGCCTCGGCGAATAATTTTTTCTTTGTTTTAGACTAAAAGTGGATAAGCTTCGTCGTCTTTCGGCTGCGAATTCCTCAATGGTTTCACAGATTGCCAAGGATGCATTCCGTACAAATAGTCCTCGGCCGCCGCGTTCACCTGACGGTGGTGGGGGTCTCACGAGAGCGAGCATATGCACCCGCACGAAGGGCAGACACTATATGCTAACAATTAAGCGTCTTTCGAAAGGCAACAAAAAAGATACATGCGGCGCACTCGCTCGTCCCCGCGTCGGTTGGGGGGCAGCTGCGGGACCGCCAGCGAACCTTTCGCAGTGCATCCCTGGAGCGTTGAAAATCGGAGAGGGTACAGCCGAAGCTGCCGAAGCTGGCGCCAAAGCCTATAGGTCGGAACAGGGCAGAAATGATCTCGACACAAAAGGCGGTTGCAGCCTCGCTTGTAAAATGTCCCCCTTTTTTCTTCGCAGAACCCGTCCGGTAGTGTCTTGCTCGCCCGCCATGCAGAAGCATAGAAAAAAAAGAAAAAAATAAGCAAAAAAAGACCACGGTTTCGTGAACGAAAAGAAAGCGGGAACGACAGAAATTCTTTCATAAAATTTCTAAGTCGATGCCTCTGATTTTGTGATACTATTAAAGCATTTCTTTTTTCACCAAGATGAGCGCATCGATGTGTTCTTAAAGTCGATACCAAATAGGAATCCTTAGCGCAATTGCGTAATTTTATAAAAAAGCTATATTGATGATTTCAGTTTTTATGTTTTTCTTTGGTCAGTTTACAAGATAGCTGAAAATAAATTGCACCTGGTGACAGATATTTACCTAGCGCTTGTTAGCGCACGGAAATTTAACTTACGTATATAGTAAATACAACAAAATAGCATCTTAACATTAAACTCGTTATAACTCTGTAAGTGAAATAGATACAAATAGATACAAACAGATTCCACTGATGATATAGATATTTAGGCAGTCGCTAAGTATGCCAATTAGTAGAGGTTAATCTTCAAAATTGCGCAAGTTAGTCGCATTTATTTCGCGCTCCGAACATGTGCTCCAAACGATGGATTTTCCGGAATTCGGCAGACCTTTTCAGCTATATCTTGTGTACTATAACTACTCCTTTCGAGACTAGTTTATACCAGGAATCACGAATAGTGACCTATCGAATGGTACCGAACTTCACTCCTTCTATATCAAAATGAGACAAGTAGTTGAAATAGCACAGAGAGCTCACTCACCAACGTGGCCGCTGCGCCCGTTATCCGTGGTTGTATTCGGGCACTGCACAACACCGGCACACAATTTGACTTCCCTCGCTGTAGATGACACTGTAGATGATAACCTTCGTTGACGCTCGTCGGCGCTTGTAATATTCACAGGATAGGCGAAATGATTTCCCTTTTCGTAACGTGGCAATAGCATTTGCCAGCTTCGCAAAGGTCTCGCCTCCGTCCGACGTGGTCGCTTTTCTGGCCGCCATGTTATTTCTGGCTCCCGAGGCCCTCCCGTCGGTCGGGCTGCGACGTCCCTCCTCCGACTGCCAAAACCCGTTTCGCAATGCAGGGGAGGTTTTGCGGCATGAGATGGGGGTTTTTCATCAACATCCATGGGGGTATCGTCAGGGAAGTGCGCCGTTATAGCCCCTAGGGAGGTTGATGACGGCGTGTGCCTCATATACCCTCCTCGACCGCGATGGGTGGGGGTAAATGTTGTGGTCATGGGAGTTTGTGGGGAGGTATACTTGCAGGACCTCCCAGCTGGGCATGTTTTCATTTACAGTGTACGGTAACCGTGTGCACATATACACTGAAGGATCGACTACGTCCTCCTGTTCTGGCAGAGCGGTGGTACGACCACCGCTCTGCCAGAACAGACAGAGAAAATGGGCTGTGTTCTCGGTCTCGAAGGCGGCGTTACAGTGCATGCCGTCAGTTCTCAGGCGCGGATGCCACAAGCAACTGACGTACGATATAACTGTACTTCACCACCTCCTCAGACAAAATGGCCACGAGATCGACTATCAGTGGGTGTCCAGTCACTGCGGAACCCACTGAAAGTCAAGAAGCAAACATTGTTTTGATTCCGCTCTCGTGGATGATGATGATGATGATGATGATGATGATTGTGGTTCGGTTAGGAAAGGACGCTAATTAATGTAGCCTGTGTAGGGAGCACGGCTAAGCGTCCGTGAGGGAAGGGAAAGGGAGTAAAAGATATAGAAAGAAGACAAAGGTCGTAGTGGAGGGCTCCGGAAGTTTAGACCACTTGGAGTTCTTAAACGTGCACGGACAACGCCCGGAAGGAAGCATCACATTTTCCTACCGTGTCTTAGCTTATATATTGCGCAAGTTTGTTATAGATATATGAAGGGTAGCAGGAAAATCGTAGGAATCCAATTTATTCATTTGAATTTCTTGTATCAACAACCCTTGTTTCATTTAAATGAGATGTTTGCTAGCACCTCAAAAATTCCCTTTCTTTCGATTTTGGAGTCCCGCCTCAGTGATCAAGTGGTTGGAGATGTCTGGAGACCCCAAGGTCGCGGTATCGGACCCTTGCCTGCGACGGTCGCATTTAGATGGAGGAGAAATGCTAGAGGACCGAGGAGCCCCAGATGGCCGGTATTTTCGGAGTCCTTCATAGGTGATTTGAATGATCTACACCCAGTTAGACGGCTTCACAGCTCTCAGCGCGAGTCCTGACGCCTTATTTGCACGGTATAACGAACTTTTCCGTGAGAAAGTTCTTACTACTAGGGAATGATGCGCACAACCAGTACTGAAGCCAACCATAGGACAAGGTTTCTCAAAGTCAGAAACATTCCCTTCAAAGTCAGAAACATTCCATCTGCGTTACTAGGTGATGTAGAATCGCAATTGGCGAAAATAACAAAAAGGACCATCGTAACTGATGCTGAATGAGTGACAGCACTCGATTTAACGGCTCCAAATTATGTTCTGTGACTGACACGGTAAATTCGCTGCACACAGATATGTTTAGGCCGTAGTGTAAATAGAAGAAGCTAGAACCAGAAAAGACCGGACACACTACTGCACACATAATATCAAACCTCCTATGCGACCTATTTAAGCATGAACACGTTGTCCTGGTGAGACGACAGAAGTTCAGGTCAGTAATCAATGCTTCATTATGTTAGTGCTTTTGTATACATATCCAACGGCTTTGCAAGCGGACTGCAATTACAACATAGTCAAATAAATTGCTTACGATTTCTGATGCACCTCTAGAGCAGTAAAATGTTAGAAAAATGTACTGAATTTGTTGTAGAGGTAGTATCTAGTGCAGTTACTGCAGCATTTTTTAAAATTTTTTAGAGCGCAGGGTCGTTGCAGAAAGTATTGCGATGTCAGCGGAAAAGGTGGACGCCCTTGTCAAAGCTCCAGCGCCTTAAACAGAGTAGCAACGGCAGCTGTTTCTTGGCTTCATTAATGGGGGATATTCAAAACATATTGTGATCTGGTAACACTGGGCGCACCCGCCATGGTCTTCGGTGCTCTGTCGTGGAATCGTCTGCAATCGCTGGTATTGCAGAGGCTGAGAGGCTGTCACTGATGGTGCCAAGAAAACGCGGCAGTTTTCTGCGTCATCCATCTACGAAAGGTTAGGGGAGCTCACTGTGTTCTCAAAACTCGACGAGAACACAAAAATGAAATCTCTCACTTTTATGTACCTAACCGGAAGGCAGTTCCTGCGGTCGCACTGCTTCGCAACAGAAATAGTGTATAGGCCGAAATTTCTCCTTTTGCGACGCCTGCTTTTGTGCAGAGGTAAGCGTTCCAGGAAACTCCTAGTTGTTAAAAAGGTCCGAGTGTAGAACATCTAAAACAAGCTCGTATGGATATGCAATGCCCCACGTTCTTTACCAATGCAAATAGAAACGCGCGCCGAACATCGAAACCATCTTATTTCTTAGCGTCGTGTGCTGCTTCCAATCTAGCCTCTCTTTCTTTCTTTCTTTCTTTCTTTCTTTCTTTCTTTCTTTCTTTCTTTCTTTCTTTCTCTCTTTCTTTCTTTCTTTCTTTATTTTACCCTCAGGGCTTTACAGCATTGTAGAGGGGAAGGGCAAAAAGCAAAACATACACGTAATAAGTCAGGCAACGCACAAAAAGTACAAAAGATTCAATAATAAGAAAACGAGCAAAAGCGAAACGGGCAAAAGCAAACCAAACAAAAACGGGCATAAGCGAAACGGGCAAAAAAGCAAACCATACACGTAATAAGCAAGCCACAGGCATCTCTATCCTCCTCACTTGCGTGTTTGATATTTTCAAGTAAAAGGAATGCGTGGACACATGAGCGGCGCGCCAAGAACGCCTCGGAAAAACTAGTCTATCGCGTTTTGGAGTTTACATGTGTTACACGTTAGTGACCGGTGTTATTTCACTGCTGATACGCCCCTACACTTTAGCCACACTACTTCCGTTGTCGTGAGCAGACGGTCTTCTTATAGCATTAGTGCATGTAGCAATACGTGTGCGAGAGGACGAAAACTTATTGCCACTATCACCAGGTCCCTGCTGTATTTTCGTGAGTAAAGGGTAGAGGGACGCGTGGTGGAAATGTTCACTTGGTTCTCGAGAAATTAACAAAAATTACGCGTGACAAAGTTGCCCTAACAGCTACCTCTCTCCACAAGTTTCTTTTTCCAGGAGGGGCAGTATATATAGAGATCAAAATATGGGACTTAGGAGGAACAATGCCTTAGATGCGGTGCCTCACGTGCAGATGCGCCGTATATCAGCTTTCCAAGCGCTTGTAAATTTACTTGTTTTTGCGGCTGCCAAGCAGGTATACCGAGGATCAGGTTAACGGATGCAGTGCAATGCTCCGACCCCGAAACGAAACTTTGTACAAAGCAACACTTTATATTCTATACGTGCAGTCGTTGGCAGTGTCCAGAAGGGATATAATGGAAGAAACAGCCAGCGACCCCATTCTTTCTCGACCGAAGCATTCACAACTACTGAGTGGTCGTTGTCTGTCCTTGACAAACTCCTGAAACCTTTCTTTTTCTGTTTTTTTTGCTTTGTTGTCTTTACAAGCGCAAGGAGCTCGCTGTCCACCTGGAGTGCCTCTGCACCATGCATGGTTCCAGAGTAACTCATGCCATGCAAGCTGCTAGTCATCGTAATAGAAGAACTTCATATAGCCCATCCAGGTATGCGTTTCCGTTGGGAACAAGTATCACCAACCACAATGAAAGGCAACAAAGGGCAGAAAACAATAGCGCAGGAAATCAGGTCATTACTGGAAGCTTTAGGCGTCCAAGTGTACCATAGTCTGTTTCAGAAGTTCCGTGCACCGCTGTGGAAGCTACAGCCCTCTTCGGCCAATTCGGAGGGCGAACACATGTTGAGCGTGTCCTTCCGCAGCTTGTAATCTACCAATGGCGGGCGCTGCAGTGTCAGGTGCAGCCGTGAAAGGGGGAAGATGAAGCCGGCTGTGCGTGTCCGAACAATGGCATTTCGTCTCGCTTAGGAAGAATTCTGAGCTCGATGGCCTCGTAGCCTTGGCTGTGCTGCACGGAATTCCTGAAACAGATTCTAGATACCGATAAGAGATGGCAAGACGCTTTGTTATTTTGTTGCTTGGTGCCTCAGAAGAATTTTACCACTAAGACTTGTGCTACGTCACTGGAAAATTATCTTCTGGGTGTCTAGCGTTCCAATATGTTGTAAGGCTGTTGTTTCCCAGACGTGATGCCTCTTTCAGCGTACTGATGATTGTATTATTGCCTTTTTTTGCTACGTCACTGGAAAATTATCTTGTTAGTGTCGAGCGTTCCCAAATATTGTAATCTTGCTGTTTCACAGGCTTGATGCCGCTTTTAGTGTACTGATGATTGTGTTCTTTTGTTTGCAACGAAGTCATGTATTCTTATTTTTTTGCAGTAAGAATTCGCTTCATGTTTTCTTTTGCCACCCCTGCTCGGACCAGAATGTTGGTCCGCAGTACGCTTAAATAAATAAATAAAAAATCGCGTCAATATCTTTCAATTTAAAATTCTAAATAGTCTATAAAATATTTATTATATACCTCGTATTGAAGGATCTCGGCAAACCTCGACACTTACGTTCCTTAAGCATTCTTTCTAAGTGTTTGATGCACATCACTGAAGCCACCTTATATTTTCTATTGCTGCGGTTTTCTTTTTCTTTCGTATTAGTCAAAAGAGTTAACACGTGAGTGCAGCTATAACTGAAAAGGGAAATTTTTCTTACAGAAGATATATTAAGACTGTGGAACATGGAATGGTGCACTTGCCTTATATGATAAATGGGACCATTTATTGCGAACGTCATAATTCCAATTTTTTGTTTGAGCTCACGTGTTCATTTAAGGATGACGCTCATCCGTTATCGACGTGCAGTGCACCACGTGTGCGATGTGCACTACGTATCTCTACCTCAACCATATGTTAATCTATTGAATTGCGAAGATAATTATGCAAGGCAGGAATGGTGGGCCAAATAAAAAGAGCTATTGTCACCAAATATCCGCATTTATCTATGAAATAACCGGGACGCTTACACTTTTGACGCGATTATGGAGCAACGCCCAATCAGTGAGGACCCATTCGAACTGGGACAAATTTATATATCTTAAAATGGCCACCACTGGACCACTACAGGATAACTCAGAATATTGTTCGCATGTTGTGGCTTCGTGATAGTTCACGCAGTACCAATCAAAGGTTTCATGTTCCCGGTAGCCTGATCATTCTTAGGGCATTCTTTTCATCCTCTTGCTAGTCTTTCCGACCCTGGTGCGACTGTTACTCCGAAATGACGACGAGCTGCTCGGAGGCTTTCCTCTCTTCACGCGCCTTCCTGTGCGGTTCGAGGACGTGCGACTATGTGCACGTCGTAGCTTTCCGCCACGTTTAGAGCGGGCAATCGTTGTAGATGAAGAGCTACGAGACCGGTGGTGGCGGCGTCGGCGGCTCTTGCTGCGCTTCCTTCTGCCACGGCTGCTCACCGACTCCGTAGTTCCACTTGCAATGCTGGCGGCTTTGCGGCTGCGACCACTGCGACGAGTGCTGGATGAGCGCCTGCTTCTTCCGCGGTTACTGTTCCTCGCGACGCGGCGACGTTTGGGAGCTTCGCTAACCGTGGAGTGTGCGCTGCTAGATGTGGACTGGGGACTCTTCGATCGCTTTTTGCGACTCCTACTTTGTCTTTCGGGAGGAGCAGCAGCAGCCTCGATGGTGGACCCGGTTTGGTTGCTGGGTTCCGAAGCAGTCCGCGGCCTTTCGTAACTTCCCCGCAGGAGAGGTAGCCGTGCCCTTCGGTGCCACCGGCTGCACCGAGTCGTCCTTGCGCGGTCTTCCGCGCGGTCGCTTAGGAGGCGAGGCGTCGTTCGAAGGACCGGCGTCGTTATCTTCGGTCGTAGGCTGCCGCTTTGCCTGTCTGGTCTTGGGAGGCTCAGGATTTTCGTTGGCCGATTCCCTAGGCATGGTGGTTGCACCTGTGCTCAGCTCGACGGTGTGCTCGTGGCCTCTCCAACGCCCTGCTGTCTTGCTCGGCGTGACCGCCAGCCGGCAAGCAGGTCCTCGGAGGGAAATTCGGAGAAACGGCCCCAGGAACGAGCAGCCCGCTCAGCTTCGCAGCTGATGCTGGCAGCTCGAGCAGTGTTCGTGCTTCTACGCCGCGAGCTGGATCATGATGATGATGTATCTTCATGAGAAGGCAGGTATCCACGACAGGGCATTCATCGGCCAATAATTTCGTAGCCTTTCTTATAAAGGATAGCATTAGAAATTAGAAAGTAGTCATTTCTTAGGTAATAAGCGAGGCAAGGAAGGGATTAAGGATTGGTTCCTGTTCTATGGATCTAGCGTCTACTTAAACTATTTCACCTTGTTCGGCAAGGCCCTCCTGGAAGTCCAGATATGCAAGAACAATAGGGCATACATAACTGAATGAAATGTTATCGACGTCCTGCAGATCGTGATTCATCAGGAAGCGGGCAGTTCCCACGTAGGAACCGACAGACGAGGCCTTAGGGCACTACTATACGAAGGCGGATGCGTTCCATAGCATACATTGGTTAGTATAGCAAGGGGACGGAAACGGTGAAGCATAGCGTAGGCAGGTAGAGTGTATTATAGCAAGCGATGGGAAATGCAGGTTAGAGAGAGGAGGAATGACGTAAGAGGGAAGACTGATCGGCAGAAATGCACACCACAACCGGACTTGCCAAGACAATTAAGCTAAGACTCTTGACTCGAATTACGTAACACGACATCAGATATTGTTACGTAATATTTTCTGAAATACAATGTGAGATCCTAGCGAAACAACAAACCACGAGACTTAGTTCAGCTTGTACATGTCAGAAGAAGTGGGTTGGCCAAGACCTCCATTCTTACTCCAGCACTGCACCACTCAAACAAGGTACCCACATTTTAGAGTGTAAGCTGTTATGGGCTCATTACTGTGACCGAAACTGGTGCCGATACTGCCCGCCGCTTCCGCCTGTGCCCGTAACAGTTGTCACCTTCATTGTGAAAAAAAAGCTCCATTCCCTCAGTGTGAAAAATCAAAAGCTCAATGACTGTGCTGACTTCATCTCAGCTCAACGGGGGTGTTCCCACTACAACTGTCCCATACACTCAGCACTTGGTAGAGCATATCGCATTCTGAGCCACGACTCTTGTGTAGTAGGATAGGTAGTGCATCCACTACCGGGTATCACTACATGGCTGAGCAAACTGCACTGTGGTCCACGAGTTCAGTCCATTATGTCTGCCGCCTGCTGTGCTTTCATGAACGAAGACGAGCAAAAAGACGACGAGGATAAAGTAGGAAAAGAAGACCGTGAAGAGGAAAAAACAAAACTAAGATGAAGGAGTAGAACACGGCGAAAAAGACTGAAAAGGAGAAGACGAATACGAAGAGGGACAAGAGGAGCAGAAGGAGGGTGAAGTAGATGATCGCAAAGAAGATCAACAACAAATGGAGTAAAAAAGAGGAACACAAGGTGACGTCAACACAGCAGAAGTGTGAGCGGTTGACGATGACAAAATGAGAAGACGAAGCAGAAACAGCACACAATAGAATAGCGTTAATAGGAATGAGAAAATAAGGAGCATGATGCAGGACTGAATGACAGTGCGGCATTTAGTTCTGTGTACGCGTCTGCGGCTAACCGAGTGCCCTCACCTCCCACCCCTTTGTGGTGTTTGAGCCTCCCACAGGTACACTTCACAATTCCTGGGCTACAGAAGAAGTGAGACCTACCAGTGCCTCCGCTAAAGCAACTGAGCTTACAGCTGTTGCGGGAACGGTACGGTAACCGTGTGCACACATACACCGAAGGATCGACTACGTCCTCCTGTTCTGGCAGAGCGGTGGTAGTACCAACGCTAGGGATGACGCTTTGACTGGAAACGCCTCATATCACGACGTCTGCGGCGGCATAACTTAAGGGTTTGCACGAGTGCACTATACTTCATTAATATTGAAAGGCCGAGAAAATGGGCTGTGTTCTCCGTCTCCGAGGCGGCGTTACAGTGCATGCCGTCAGTTCTCAGGCGCGGATGCCACAAGCAACTGACGTACGATATAACTGTACTTCACCACCTCCTCAGACAAAATGGCCATGAGATCGACTATCAGTGAGTGCCCAGTCACTGCGGACAACCACTGAAAGTCAAGAAGCGAACATTGTTTTGATTCCGCTCTCAAGTATGATGATGACAATGATGATCATGATGGTGATTGTGGTTCGGTTAGGAAAGGACGAGAATTTCTGTAGCCCCTGTAGGGAGCACGGCTAAGCGTCCATGAGGAAAGGGAAAGGGAGTGACAGAGATAGAAATAAGAGAAAGGTCGTAGTGGAGGGCTCCGGAAGTTTAGACCACTTGGAGTTCTTAAACGTGCACGGACAACGCACAGTACGCGGGCCTCTGGCATTTTTGCCTCCATCGAAAATGCGACCGCCGCGGCCGGGATCGAACCCGCGTTTTTTGGTTGATAGCCGAGTACCGTGACCACTACACCACCGCGGCGGACCTCAATGACAGGCACTGCAATGCAGCTTCGGCATCAGGGACGCAATCCCTCACAGGCTGAGTGGAACTCGCCAAACATCAGACGAACGTGAGTGTGCCAACTAAACCCTTTCCTACATCACAGCCCTCTATCAGGACTTCCTCGATGTGAGGCCTCGCTTCTCTATCAACTTTGGCCAGGAGTTCCCTTCACAAAGGCATATTCAGCATTAGCAACCGACAGTGCAGCATGAGAGACCTGCGACACCGACGACACCCCCGACCATTTGCTGTGCCACTACCCGCGATTCGATGCGGAAAGAAAAACACTCACCCACACGCTACAACGCGACGGTCGCCCCGCCACGGTGGTCTAGTGGCTATGGTACTCGGCTGCTGATCCGAGGGTCGCGGGATCGAATCCCGGCTGCAGCGGCTGCATTTCGATGGAGGCGAAAGGTTGAGGCCGGTGTGCTGTGCGATGCCAGTGCACGTTAAAGAACCCCAGGTGGTCAAAATTTCCGGAACCCTCCACTACGCCGTCTCTCATAATCAGAGCTGGTTTTGGGACGTAAAACAAAACAAATCAATCAATCAATTGATGATCGGCCACTTTCCGTGCAGATGCTACCTGAACACCGCACTCATTGCTCGTCGGCCCACAAGGCACTGAAAGCACTTTTGCGCTTATTGAAGATGGTTTGAGCGAACGCCTGTGACTCATGGAGTAATTCTACAATGTCTGTTTCGTTCTTCCCCTTCCTACTCTCTCCGCTGTTCTTCTATCTATTCCCACTTCCCATTCCACTAGGGCAGGGTAGCCAACCGGACGCCTTTCTGGTAAGCCTCCCTGCCTTTCTGTTTTTCCCTTTTGCTTCCTTCCTTGAATGGAGCTTTTGCCGTCGGCGTCACGCCCCGCATATATATATATATATATATATATATATAATATATATATATATATATATATATATATATATATATATATATATATATATATATATATATATATATATATATATATATATGTGGGTGTGTGTGTGTGTGTGTGTGTGTTCGTGAGAATGAAACCAACGCACTAGTACGAAGGACTCCCGCAAAGCAGTCTATAGACGTATATATCAATCATTTCTATATATGCATGTTTTCTTGTGCGCCGTGTTTATTTTTTTAAAAAGAAAGAGCGCGAACAGAATATTATGTGCTGCTCACGGCACGTGCGCTATGTTCCGGCACTGAAACCCGTTTGCGTGAATATATCAAGCCCAGTTGAACCCTTTTAGTGAGCCTCCAAGTTTCAGCGACGTATAGGTAGCATGCAACTGCTATACACTTTCCTCTCGGGGGACAACGGTAAGCTGCCATTGATTATCTGAGAACGCGTACCTAATGCACTCCACCCCGGCCATGTTGTTCTAATTACTTTAGCGTCATAGTTTCGATCGGGGGTCACTATCTGGCCTAAGTAGAGATATTCGCTCATCACTTCTAGTGCCTCGGCACTAATCTCAAACTGCTCTGGATTTTCGAATCTGCTGAACATTACGTTACTTTGCTGCACAAAAAATATTAATACCCACAGTTCTACTTTACCTATCTAGTACAGAAATCATTCTTTATATTTCGAGCCCCGAATTTCTTCCCGAGGTAAAAGATGGATTGATGATCCAACTTTAAAAATGTCCTGCAGGGAGTGCGTCACCGCGCATTTGGCCCCACCCACATCGTGACCGTCAGGCCGTGCCTGTTGGTCGCTTCGTAGGCATGCTGGACGGTTCATATATAGTTTGTCGGCGAGGTGAAGGCTTCGAAGGGCCGCCTTCCATCGGGACAATGTCCTATATGAGTTAACTCACGCTGCTGGGCATTTCCAAAGCACGAGCTGAGTCCCCGCATACGTGCAAACGTCGCTGAGGAATACATCGGCATAAAATGCGTGTAAGGTGCTCAGATTAGGGTACGTCTCCGTTTGTAGCAGTCTGATTGTAAGAGCCTGAGGCCTGTTTAGGGTGAGGGAGTGGATACGCTCTTCGCGCAAGGCAAAAATGCTACGCAATTTCATTATACGTGGAGGGAGCGTAGCTGTTCTCCGCAACCTCGTGGAGCGAGCACCCTCGACCTGTCCAAAGTGTGCGCGAAACCACCTTACTGCGTGGGGCTTGATACAGTTCTTACAGGCGCTACGGAGAACGCGCAGGGCTTCTTCGGACGACGCCTATCTCGAAAACTCCGACTGCCAACGCAGACTCGCTGTAGACAACGTTTTTGTCACAGTCTAACATGGCCAAGCCTATGACAACTTACTCAGCAATCTCCGGATTGTCGCTGCAGACCGACGTGCATTTCGTAACTTGTTTGGTATCATCAGCAAATCTGAAATTACTGAGATACTCTCCATTTAGCCTTACACCCTTGTGTGTCCAATGCAAATGTTCTAACTGTCGCCTTTCAACATGCTCTGAATAAGACTGGGAAGGTTCGACCACCTTACCTTGCGCCCTTCCTTACTGGTATTTCGCTGTTCAGTATGTGAAGGGCTGTGATTGCTGTGGATCCGTTGTAGGTGTCTTCCAGTAGTTTTCGTAATGCTCGTCCACGCCCTGCCGGCATAACTGTTGAGTGAAATGCTTTCTCGTAATCTATGAAGGATATATATGGGGGTTGGCTATACTCCGAGCACTTCTCTATCACCTCATTGATCGCGTGAATGTGGTCCATTGTTGAATAGCCTCTACGAAATACTGCTTCTTCGTTAGGCTGTCTCAAATCTAAGGTGCAACGAATTGCATTAGCGGTCACCTTGGTAGAGACATTTTAGAGCACAGACAGCAAGTTCATCGCCCTGTAATTTTTGATGTTCTTCATGTCACCTCTAATATGGATTAGAATAACGTTCGTATTGTTCTAAAATTCCGGTACGTTCGAGGTGATAAGGAAATGGGTACACCTGGTTATCAGTTTTGTTTTCCTAGCTAAATATGCCTACCGTCCATCAAGAGGTAAGCGGTCATCTCAATCTGACCAGGTGATCTTTCTTCCCCCCCCCCCTCCATTTCTTTCAAAGGTTTCTTTACTCATATGCCATGACAGATTCACAGTGTCATCAGATTTACCGCGTTAAATTCGACAGTGCTTTCACCGTCCGAGCGTGTTCACTCCTCTTTCGTCTCGCCAAGCACACTGTAAGTTACAGGAAGGAGGGTGAAATAAGAGGCCAGAACCTACGACTACGCGCAACGAGACCTCGAGCATTTTCTCTTTTGAATGCGAAGCATTTCTTGGGGAACTTGAGCAACTTTGACTGCATCTGTCTAGTCGCCTACGTCTCGGTGCTGTCCTGGTCGTCTCGTTCACCTGGCAAACACCGAAATTTCGGTAGCAGGGTGTGAATGTGTTACGAACTTGAATAATTCATTTTTACATCGCTATGATGATATACTCGTCATATGCGTCAAGAATTACGAGAAGACGACCACATGTGGCTCGTGCCCGTAGTGCTCGGCCCGTGACACGCGGCCATGTGCCACAGGTGTTTGAATTTTATACAGCCCACGTCAGATTCGGGGGAACTAATAAGACATTTGACATATCGTCACAACACACTTAGAAATAACAAAGGCGTTTGCCGTAGTGTGACGTTGAAATGCAGGCAAACAAACATACAGACACACCAACGTGGTGTAGTAGCCGAAAGCGAGCTAGCAAGCGGAGGCGGACATGGAACTCGGGTCTTTAAGGTGACAAGAAAACACGCTACCACTACGCTACGGCGACACTGCCACACGGTAATGTAGTAAATATACCTAGTGCCCCAGCAGTTGTGGCGCTTGTGCAACGTCAATTGCGCTTGTAATGTGCGTATAATCACTGTAATAGCAACGTGACGCGCATGTTCTAGTAGCACTCGGCATGCTTTTGTTCAACCCTTGCTCCATACCTTAGTAACACTTACCGCTAAAGACGCTCATGACACGCTGATCAAGGCACCGTAGCGCCCATTTCCTCTTCGTGAAAGACGCCTGCGCTGTACACTAACGGGAGTGGCAACGATACGTCGTACCATGAGCTACCATTCAGTCGCTACGGTGCTCTCGACGTTCCCGGTTAGCCTACCTTAATCATAAACACCTTCTTGCAATTTCCAGAAAGCGTTGATCCTTTTTTTCACACTTCGCTAAATGTACACAATTCGTCATAGCCCTGGCCGCGGCGGCTGCATTTCGATGGAGGCGAAATGTTGAGGCCCGTGTGCTGTGCCATGTCAGTGCACGTTAAAGAACCCCTGGCGGTCAAAATTTCCGGCGTCCTCCACTGCGGCGTCTCTCATAATCAGAGTTGGTTTTGGGACGTTAAACCCCACATAACAATTCCTCATAGGCTATTTTCCTTGTTACTGCTTCGCATGACACCGATTCCCAAAAGGCGTGAGATGTGCGGTTTTTTTATTGCGACAGCAATTATATGGACACTTCAACGGGACTATCGCCGTCTTTGTCATACCCCGTATATATAAGTATGCATATAGGCATGAATAAAAATGTCTGAAAAAAAAGCGCGCTGCTTCTGCTAGGTGGCGCGAGGAGATATCACAGCGAAGCTGGCTGATAGTTTACTGAAACAGGTCACTTGATAGTCATGTGAGCATGTCACGTGTCATTTGTTACGTGCTTTAGGACACATGTGACGTGATGTTGCGTTACGTGATTTTGCCAAAAACATGTCACGTGACAGCCTCGGATATAGACCTTGATGTGCAGCTTTTATGCGCGTACATACTACGGTTCGACCACGATAAACGTGCATGGGGATTCAGGAAAACGGAGCCGATATGAGCGACCAACATTGTCTAAATAAGTAGAACGTACATTGAACCTCCTTTCCAACGAACTAAGATGCCCGTGATGTCATCAACTGCATATTCGAATCAGAGATAGTACAGGTAAAGTTTGCTATGGGTGCGCCCTGTTGGCATTCACCGGGGTATAGAAAGGTTATGCTCCAAAGAGGGGACACGCTATTGACGCGCCGAAGTAATGGGGGGCAAGCGGCTTACGGCAAGTTTGCAGATAGCTAGCCGTCGATCCTTCTGCGTGTTGTAGCGTTTCGTTCTGAAGAAGCAATACTGGCCAACGATACCCTGAACTTGTATCGCGATACGATAACAAATACACCGGTAACAAGTATTTCAAATCCTCATACAGGATATTACCGTAAGTAATGTATCCGACATGACATTTTCATACCGTATCTTAGGATATCTATTGCGCAAGTTTGTTATTATAGATATATGAAGGGTAGCAAGAAAATCGTAGGAATCAAATTTATTCATTTAAATTTCTTGTATCAACAACCCTTTTTTCATTTAAATGAGATGTTTTCTAGCACCTCAAAAATTCGCTTTCTTTCTTTTTTGGAGTCCCGCCTCAGTGATCAAGTGGTTGGAGCACATGTCTGGAGACCCCAAGGTCGCGGTATGGGATCCTTGCCTGCGACGGTCGTATTTAGATGGAGGAGAAATGCTAGAGGACCGTGCACTGTGCAATTCAGGGCACCCCAAAGAGCCCCAGATGGCCGGTATTTTCGGAGTCCTTCATAGGTGATTTGAATGATCTACACCCAGTTAGACGGCTTCACAGCTCTCAGCGCGAGTCCTGACGCCTTATTTGCACGGTATAACGAACTTTTCCGTTAGAAAATTCTTACTACTAGAGAATGATGCGCACAACTAGTACTGAAGCCAACCATAGGACAAGGTTTCTCAAAGTCAGAAAGATTCCATTTGCGTTACTAGGTGATGTAGAATCGCAATTGGCGGAAATAAAAAAGGACCATCGTAACTCCTGCTGAATCAGTGACAGCACTCGATTTAACGGCTCCAAATTATGTTCTGTGACTGACGCGGTAAATTCGCTGCACACAGATATGTTTAGGCCGTAGTGTAAATAGAAGAGCTAGAACCAGAAACGATCCGGACACACTACTGCACACATAACATCAAACCTCCTATGCGACCTATTTAAGCATGCACACGTTGTCCTGGTGAGACGACAGAAGTTCAGGTAAGTAATCAATGCTTTATTATATGTTAGTGCTTTTGTATACATATCCAACGGCTTTGCAAGCGGACTGCTATTACAACATCGTCAAATAAATTGCTTACGATTTCTCATGCACGTCTAGAGCAGTAAAATGTTAGAAAAATGTAGTGAATTTGTTGTAGAGGTAGTAGCTACCGCAGTTACCGCAGTATTTATTTTTAATTTTTAGAGCGCAGGGTCGTTGCAGAAAGTATTGCGAAGTCAGAGGAAAAGGTGGACGCCCTTGTCAAAGCCCCAGCGCCTTAAACAGAGTAGCAACTGCAGCTGTTTCTTGGCTTCAATAATGGAGGATATTCAAAACACATTGTGATCTGGTAACACTGGGTGCACCCGCCATGGTCTTCGGTGCTCTGTCGTGGAATCGTCTGCAATCGCTCGTATTGCAGAGGCTGAGAGGCTGTCACTGATGGTGCCAAGAAAACGCGGCACTTTTCTGCGTCATCCACCTACGAAAGGTTAGGGGAGCTCACTGTGCTCTCAAAACTCGACGAGAACACAAAAATGAAATCTCTCACTTTTATGTACCTAACCGGAAGGCAGTTCCTGCGGTCGCACTGCTTCGCAACAGAAATAGCGTTTAGGCCGAAATTTCTCCTTTTGCGACGCCTGCTTTTGTGCAGAGGTAAGCGTTCGAGGAAATTCCTAGTTGTTAGAAAGGTCCGAGTGTAGAACATCTAAAACAAGCTCGTATGGAAATGCAATGCCCCACGTTCTTTACCAATGCAAATAGAAACGCGCGCCGAACATCGAAACCACCTTATTTCTTAGCGTCGTGTGCTGCTTCCAATCTAGCCTCTCAAGCCGCAGGCATCTCTATCCTCCTCACTTGCGTGTTTGATATTTTCCAGCAAGAAGGAATGCGTGGACACATGAGCGGCGCGCCAAGAACGCCTCGGAAAAACTAGTCTATTGCGTTTTGGAGTTTGCATGTGTTATTTGCGGTGTTATTTCACTGCTGATACGCCCCTACACTTTAGCCACGCTACTTTCGTTGTCGTGAGCAGACGGCCTTCTTATAGCATTAGTGCATGTAGGAATACGTGTGCGAGAGGACGAAAACTTATTGCCACTGTCACCAGGTCCCTGCCGTATTTTCGTGAGTAAAGGGTAGAGGGACGCGTGGTGGAAATGCTCACTTGGTTCTCGAGAAATTAACAAAATTTACGCATGACAAAGTTGCCCTAACGCCTACCTCTCTCCGCAGCTTTCTTTTTGCAGGAGGGGCAGTATATATAGAGATCAAAATATGGGACTTAGGAGGAACAATGCCTTAGATGCGGTGCCTCACGTACAGATGCGCCGTATATCAGCTTTCCAAGCGTTTTTAAATTTATTAGTTTTTACGGCTGCCAAGCAGGTATACCGAGGATCAGGTTGACGGATGCAGCGCAATGCTCCGACACCGAAACGAAACTTCGTACAAAGCAATACTTTATATTCTATACGTTTGCAGTCGTTGGCAGTGTCCAGAAGGGATATAATGGAAGAAACAGGCAGCGACCCCATTCTTTCTCGAGCGAAGCATTCACAACTACTGAGTGGTCGTTGTCTGTCCTTGACAAACTCCTGAAACCTTTATTTTTCTTTTTCTTTTTGCTTTGTTGTCTTTACAAGCGCAAGGAGCTCGCTGTCCACCTGGAGTGCCTCTGCACCATGCATGGTTCCAGAGTAACTCATGTCATGCAAGCTGCTAGTCATCGTAATAGAAGAACTTCATATAGCCCATCCAGGTATGCGTTTCCGTTGGGAACAAGTATCACCAATCACAATGAAAGGCAACAAAGGGCAGAAAACAATAGCGCAGGAAATCAAGTCATTACCGGAAGCTTTTGGCGTCAAAGTGTACCATAGTCTGTTTCAGAAGTTCCGTGCGCCACTGTGGAAGCTACAGCCCTCTTCGGCCAATTCGGAGGGCGAACACATGTTAAGCGTGTCCTTCCGCGGCTCGTCGTCTACGAATGGCGGGCGCTGCAGTGGCAGTTGCAGCCCTGAAAGGGGGAAGATTAAGCCGGCTGTGCGTGTCCGAACAATGGCATTTCGTCTCGCTTAGGGAGAATTCTGAGCTCGATGGCCTCGTAGCCTTGGCTCTGCTGCACGGAACTCCTGAAACAAACTCTATATATCGATAAGAGATGGCAAGACGCTTTGTTATTTTGTTGCTTGGTGCCTCAGAAGATTTTTACCAATGAGAATTTTGCTATGTCACTAGAAAATTACCTTGTTGGTGTCTAGCGTTCCAATATGCTGTAAAGCTGTTGCTTCACAGATGTGATGCCTCTTTTAGCGTACTGATGTTTGCGTTATTTTCATCCTTTTGCTACGTCACTGGAAAATTATCTTGTTAAGTATTCCCATATATTTTAATCTTCTTCTTTCACAGACTTGATGACTCCTTTAGTGTACTGATGCTTGTGTTCTTTTGTTTGCAACAGTCATGTATTCTTTTTTTTGCTGTAACAATTGATGTTTTCTTTTGCCACTCCTGCTTGGTCCAGAATGTTGGTCCGCAGTATGTTTAAATAAATAAAAATAAATAAATAAGTAATAAAATCAAGTCGATCTCTTTCAATTTAAAATTTTAAATAGTCTATAAAATATTTATTATGTACCTCGTATTGAAGGATCTCGGCAAACCTCGACACTTACGTTCCTTAAGCCTTCTTTCTAAGTGTTTGATGCACATCACTGAAGCCACCTTATATTTTCTATTGCTGCGGTTTTCTTTTTCTTTCGTATTAGTCAAAAGAGTTAACACGTGAGTGCAGCTATAACTGAAAAGGGAAATTTTTCTTACAGAAGATATATTAAGACTGTGGAACATGGAATGGTGCACTTGCCTTAT
>JABSTT010000121.1:0-60001 GCA_013339685.2 Hyalomma asiaticum
TGGAATTGTGTGCAATGCCGCAGGCTATTGTTAGGCCTATACATACAATACATTCACAAATGTTAGGCCTATACATACACCAATACATACATGTTAGGCCTATACAAACAATAAAAACAGCTAATCAGTGCAGATTCACGTAAGTTTAGTGCAGAATTTCAAACTCTGCCCTAAAGGAAGTCGTCGAGCCATAACGCGCACGTACACAATTCAAGCGCAGTAATTTTCTGACATCAAGCAAGCTCTCATATGTTCCATCTTGAAGTATAGCTACAGCGCGTTTTTGCTGACAACACACATAGCGACAAAGACCAGGGCTGATTTTCAATAAAATTTTGTTGTGGCTCCACTGAAATAATAATAAATTTTCAGTTGAAAGTCAGCGCTCATATTTTTCAGTATGGCTTTCCGTTGTCTGAAAAGAAAATTGCGCTGTAGCCACTTTCAAAATGCGTGTACACAAACCTTGCGTATATGTTCACAGAGCTACGTTGTAATTCGCACAGACAGGCGATGCCCTAGTTTCCTTGTGCCTAACAGATGTGTCGGTGTCGTCGCTGTGTGTCGCTGAGTAAACATGGTGCTCAAGGTAAAGGTAAGCAGGAGCGATCACGATGGCTTCTTCGTCAGATGTGGCGACCTGTAAAGCCGGCCCTCACGCCGTACGTCGCTAAACTAATTAGTCGGCTCGCCCAGGCCCATAACTCATAGCTTCTCTTTAAGGAGAAAGAGCACAAGCAGGTTTTAGTGGCCTAATATCAGAGCACATATGTTATGGATTAAAGAAAACTGAGAATATTGGACGATATATCTTTTCCTAGTGTTTTTTAAAGGACCAGACCATATGTACAAAATGGCCTGAAGTGAATCGATGTGTGTCAACTATGAAGAAGTGGGTGTATGTTTCTTTACAAATACCTGTCACTTCTGTTTATCCAGTTTATCATTTTTGTTGGTGGCGGCATGCTGAATCTCCATTGCTTGCTGAATTGGCACACACACACGACGCATATTGTATAGCCTATTGTGGCATGTTGATCCGAAATTTTACGATAAAGAAAGGGAAAGGAAAACAAGTCCAATCCTCATTTTGGTGGTGGTTGGCGTTAGGAAACTCCCGTACGATCCGATGACGAGTGCACAATGTGCTACACGGAATCAAGATTGCAGCAAGACAAAATGACGCGCTGTGTACAAACGTATTCACCTCTCTACGGGTGTCCCAATTATGCGTGCTCTTCCCATAGCGCTGTCACAACACCAACGAACTCCGACTCAAGGCAGTCTTTGCTTTTGCATAGGGAAATGTAATGACGTCGCATCCCGCTTCGCATGCTACATTTGCAGTTTCCTGGGCAAGGGCAACTTCTACAAACGCAGTTTTTACCGGACAACGAGTGCTGGACGCCATGTTCTTCACGTTTTTTTTTTTTTTCATATGCGTCTTATCATTAAATGTAGTTTCTGCCCTTGTTTGTTGCTCTTCATTATTGGAATGAATACTGGGGTGTGTCTTATTGCACGCACCGTCTGAGCTTGTTTTCTGACCAACACTGCCTGTTGCATCAGCTCTCACAAGGAGTCTCTACTGCCCTTGGGGAGCACGGCTCAGCGTCCTTTGGTGTAGGGGAAAGAGAAGAGAGTATAAGGAAGGAAATGCCTCCCAAGGGATGTGCGCTCGAACACCCCCTCCTCTGTCGCATTTTCGACGTGGGCGAAAAAAAAAAGAGGCCCGTGTACTGTGCGATGTCAGTGCACCTTAAGGAAACCCGGGTGGTCCAAATTTCCGAAGCACACCATTACGGCTTTTCTCTCCTTCCACTGCTTCATTCTATTTCCTCGGCAACCCACGGACGCTTAGCCGCGCTCCCGGAAATTCTGACCACCTTGGGTTTTTTAAGGAGGACTGAAAAACGCACAGTACACGTGCCTCTGGCCTTTTCGTGTCCATCGAAAATACAACCGCCGCGGCCGGGATCGAACACGGGCTTTTGCGGCCGCATTCAAGCACCATATAATATTAGACCACCGCGGTGAACGGTCTCGTCGAGCGATAAATTCCGAGAGCCGAGTCGCGTATCAATACGCTCTAAAATATCGATAAGGACTTCGTGACTTTCTCGTTCAGAACGATTACGAACATGTGGCTTCGAAACCACATCGTATGTTTGCCTCGCCTAATTTAACGGATCTTTTAGCAAGAGCGCATAGTTTGGCAATTCATTACAGCGTTATTGAGAGTTCCCGCTGCTTGCTTGCATTTCTAGATGTCAAGGACAGCGCCAGGCTAGGTTAAAGTTATGTCTCAATTGATAGTGTTTGCCAGCAGCACACACCATGACTAGCTCACTGCAGTGCTGCCGCTGTTCCTAAAGAGAAAAAAAATAAGCCGCCAGCACTTTTCTAATGCAGAGCCACAGCTAGACTTCGTTTTCTGTCATTTTCATAAGAGAACCTCGAGCAGAATTTTCTTCTTCTTCTCTTTGATTTGAACTTTAAACACAAGCCATCAGGTTGTTTTTAGCGTTTTATCGTTTTTAGAGATCAGTACATCGATTCAAGCCTTCAGGTAGTACTGTGGGTTGCCAAAGTGGTACTGTGATGAAAAAGCAGTGCTCATAGCGACCAAACGTCAGTTGCTGCTAAGGTTTTGCATTGTACACTTCTAAAGTGCGAACTGTTCCTGTATTTTAAATGCGAAGTATTTCTTAGGGAACTTCGGCGACTTTGAGCGTATCTATCCTATCTATCTATCTATCTATCTATCTATCTATCTATCTATCTATCTATCTATCTATCTATCTATCTATCTATCTATCTATCTATCTATCTAGCCGCCTACGACTTTTCGCTCTCCTGGCCGTTTCGTTAATGTGACGTATACGAAAATTGGTATGCCATAACATGACTGTATGACGAACATAAATGACAGGTCATAGCATTACAATCATGACATGCGTATCATGAGCGGCATGGTTTACATGCCACAGTCTTGGTGCTCTTGCGGCCGTTTCGTCTACTTCATATCTACCAAAATCGGTATAGCGAGACGACAATGCAGATCCAGTTTACGTTCCTGATGCGTGCTTTGCATTTCCTTGATTCACACTGCACGTTGGATCTGCTTTTTTTTTTTTTTGTTCCTTGGAGTATACTTTCATTATGACCGCTGTCAATATACCCGAAGAAGTCGCTGCACGGATCCACCGCTGGGTCAAGCGAGAGCGCCATCTCGCGAGAGTACTGGAAGCAGCGGGGCTCTCGGCACGGGGGCAGGTAGTCGCGCAGCATCATGGGAAGAGCCATGGTGAGCGCGGTGGCAGCCAAGGTGAGCGCGGTGCAGAAGCAGGGCAACTCGAGCAGTCCCTCGAGCACCTCCGGCGGAGGCGTGCGCGCCGCGGTGCTGGTGCCCACGTCCTCCACCTGTGGAGGCGGGACTGTCGGGATGGACTCTGCGTACGCCAGATGTCGGGTGTGACAGTGAGATACCGAAGTCCAGTTATATGTATTTATTTATTTATTTATTTATTTATTTATTTATTTATTTATTTACTTATTTATTTATTTATACTGCCGTCTAACTTAGACCATAGCAGGGTGGTACATAAACATAAACACTCACAACGTACATTTGGGCAAAAAGAACAACGAACGATGGCAAAGCAATCAGAACAGGTTACAGGACACTTCAAGTCAAGTACTCTTCAAACGATACCAAAGATTTTTGGATTACAGCCTCGTTAGACAGGTTATTCCAATCATTTATCGTACGGGGAAAGAAAGAATATTCAAAGGAATTGACTGTTTGCATCAAAGGCTTAATTGTTTGTGAATGTCGGATTCTGGTTGCGTAACCTGTCGATGGAATTAAGATATGTGATGTGTTAATTTTGTAATGACCATTTACCAACTGATAAGGGAACTTCAATCTACAAACACGTTTCTTTCAGTAACCGGGGGCAAATTACCTTTTTTTATCAATTCGCTAATAGAGCTGCGACCATATGAGTTGTAAATGAATCTTAGAACCTTTTTCTGTATCCTTTCTCATTTCTCGACATTTGATTTTGTGAAGGGGTCCCAAATTATCACGGCATACTCTAACATAGGACGGATAATTGATTTGTAGGCGAGCAAACGTACTTGAGGGGTAGCTAGCTTGAGCGTACGCCTTAAAAAGAACAACTTCCTTATGACATTGGCTACAACAATATCTATGTGCGTGTTCCAGGAGAGTATGTTAGTAATTAGCAGTCCTAAGTATTTATAGTGCTCAACCTCGGAAAGAACTTGGTCACCAGTAGAATATGTAAAAGGCAGTGGTTTGTTTTTGTTAGTGATTCTTATCAAAACAGCTTTTTCAAAATTGATAGGCATTTGCCACTGCTCACACCATAAAATAATTTTCGCAAGGTCATTATTTAACCTCACCTGATCTTCTACTGAACTCACAGTTTGGTACAACACACAGTCATCTGCATACAACCTAATATTCGTTGAAACGTCTTTAACAATGTCATTTATAAACACCAGAAAAAGCAAAGGACCGAGAACGGACCCCTGGGGAACGCCAGAATCAATTGATACACTTTCAGAAGAAACCCGATTGAACGACACACGTTGACAGCGATTTGAAAGGTAGGCCCTAATCCAACTTAATATTTCTTCGTTGTTTATTATATACCTTAGTTTATAAATTAATTTATTGTGCGACACTTTATCAAATGCTTTTTTAAAATCCATGAAGATTACGTCCACCTGTTTACCTTTATTTAAAGCCTCTGCGAAATCGTGTATAATACCAACTAATTGTGTAGCCGTAGAATATCCCCGTCGGAAACCGTGTTCAGCATTTCTTAGTATCTTATGTTCTTCAAGAAAAGCGGATATGTGTTTGTGAACTATATGTTCAAGAATTTTGCATGCTGTTGATGTTAGTGATATAGGGCGATAATTAGTAATACATTTTTTATCACCGGATTTATGAATGGGCTTGATTTGGGCAGTTCTCCAGTCGTCCGGCAAGACACCTTCCTTTAATGACCTCGTAAAAAGCACATGCAAAAACTTAGAGCACCATTCCGCGTATTGCTTCAAAAATGCGTTTGGTACCCCGTCAGGCCCAGATGACTTTTTAACATTCAGGTTTAACAGTAAATTTAGGATGCCCTGCTCTGAGATTTTTATATTAGGCATCTGTGGTACTGACATACAAAATTCTGGCAGACGTCCATTGTCTTTGGTAAAGACACTTTTGAAATGGCTATTGAAAGCAGAAGCAATTACCTTTTCGTCGCTTTCACATCTTCAATGTATAGTAAATGTGTCAACAGGATTAGAATGTTGTTTAATCGTTCTCCAAAAATTTTCGGGAGATGATTTTATGAAAGCTGGGAGGGTCACGCCAAAATATTGTGCTTTATCTTGTGAAACGTGCTCTTTTAACTGTTCAGATACCTTATCTATGGCACTCTTGGTTTCATGACAGTTTGGTTTTAAAGTCTTTTTCTTTTTTAACCTATTCAGTTTGCGCTTCAGATGTATAGTATCTCGAGTAATCCAAGGGTTTTCGTGCACAGATTTTTTACTTAATTTGGGTACGAAGCGCTCTATGCAGTCTTGTACTATTTGTTTAAAAAGAATCCAAAGGTCATTTACACTGCACGTATTGCTTTGAAAACTTTCATAGAGACAGCTCAACTCATCGATTACCGATTCGTTATCTGCACGAGCAAAATTAGGGAACATTTGATTTTCATTATGCTGACATTAAGGCTGATTCAGCCCGTATATATATATATATATATATATATATATATATATATATATATATATATATATATATATATATATAGACGATGTCAGCATATTGCGCAGATTTCTTGACCGACGGTATACTAAGCGTGGTGGTTCTGAGAAAATGCTTTAAATGCGAAGCATTTCTTAGAGAACTTCAGCGACTTTGAGCGTATCTATCTATCTATCTATCTATCTATCTATCTATCTATCTATCTATCTATCTATCTATCTATCTATCTATCTGTCTGTCTGTCTGTCTGTCTTGCCGCCTACGACTTTGTGCTCTCCTGGCCGTTTCGTTAATGGGATGTATACGAAAATTGGTACGGCAACATGACTGCACGACGGAGATAAATGACAGGTCATAACATGAAAATCATGACATGCATTTCTTGAGCAGCATCATTTCCATGCCATGGTCTTGGTGCTATTGCGGCCGTTTCGTTAATGGGATGTATACGAGAATGGGTATGGCACAACATGACTGCATGACGAACATAAATGACACGGCATTACATGAGAATCATGGCATATATGTCATGAGCGGCATGATTTACATACCACGGTCTTGGTGCTCTCCTGGCCGTTTCGTAAATGGGATGTATACGAAAATTGGTATGGCACAACATGACTGCACGACGAAAGTAACTGATAGGCCATAACATGAGAATCATGAAATGCATGTCATGAGCGGCATGATTTACATGCCACGCGTTTCGTTAATGGAATGTATACCAAAATCGCTATGGCACAACATGACTGCATGACGAACGTAAATGACAGGTTATAACATTACAATCATGACATGCGTGTCATGAGCGGCATGGTTTACATGTCACAGTCTTGCTGCTCTTGCGGCCGTTTCGTTGACTTCGTATGTACCAATATCGGTATATTGAGACAGCAGTGCAGATCCATTTTACGTTCCTGATGCGTGCTTCACATTTCCTTGATTCCCACTGCACGTGGGATCTGCCATTTTTTCAGGCGATCACTCTGCATGAGAATGTTGTGATGCCTTTTTAAGATATTGGCGAGATTCGGCATCGACGCGGAATGTGTCAGGACTAGATTAGTAGTAGGTTGTCGTGGAAGACGTTTGTCCGAGTTGAAAATCTCGCTTCTGTCTGCTGCAGCGACACGATTAATAGCGTCGTCAATTAGTTGAGGTAGGTACTTCTGTACTCGGAGCGCATCACGAAGCTTGTCACAATTAGCCCTGAAGTCTGAATCTGCAGAACACAACCTTTTAAATCGGAGTGCTTGACTATATGGTATGCTACACTTATGGTGTTTTACATGGCTACTTTCAAAATGAAGGTAGCGGTGTCTATCGGTCGGTTTTCTATAAAGCTTGGTTGTTAGTCTGTTTTCACAAAGGCACACCGTGACGTCGAGAAAGTTTACGGAAGAAGCTGAGTAGCCTGGCGAAAAGGTGATGGATGGATGAAAGTCATTAACCCTTGCAATAAAGGACAGAAGTTCACTTTCTCCGTGCGGCCATACAAGAAAGATGTCATCTATGAAGCGCTTATAGTATGATGGTATGAAATCACATGTGCCAAGAAGTCAGTTTTCCAGTAATCCCATGAACGTGTTCGCATAATTAGGTCCTATTTTGGTGCCCATGGAGGTGCCGCTCACCTGCACGTAGTGGATGCCAATAAATTCAAAATTGTTCAGTTGCAGGATTGGCTTTGAAAGAGAAGCCAGAGCTGAACTGTCAATGGGTTTATCTAAAGGGGATTCGTTATAAGCACTAATTACCGACCGAACGCCGTCGTCATGTGGAATATTAGTATAGACAGAAGCCACGACTAGCGTAGCAAATATAGCGTTGTCGGGGACGTATAGGTCAAGAATGTCAGTTAAGAAACGGTTACTGTCCTTGAGATACGAGGAAAAGGACGGGGGAATCCCCTTATAGTGAGACCGTCAACATAGCTCGAAAGTGGTTCAGTCACCGTGCCAATAGCCGACACTATAGGACGGCCAGGGTTGTTAGGCTTGTGTATCTTTGGGAGTAAATAAAATCTTCCTGCAACCCGACTGAGTGGAATAGGTGACTCCATCGTCTTTTTATCAATGCAGCCATCTCGGAAAAAGGCTTCCCAATGTGTCCTTAGTTGGGTCGTGATCGAGCACTTTGTAGTGTTTGGTGTCACTGAACAGTCTTAAAGCTTCGGCGATATAGTCGGGGGCGTCCATTGTCACTATGGCGCCACCTTTGTCGGCAGGTTTGATGAAGATGTCGAAGCGCTGTTGCAATGGTTTAATGGCTTGCCTTTCGCCCATGGACAGGTTGTGCTTGAAAGAATTGTTCTCGTTGTAAGCATGAAGAATATCCTGTTGGACAGCCGAAATATATATATCTAGATATTTGTCTCTTTGGACAGGTGGTGTCCAGTGCCGACCACAGGGCAAGCTGTTAGACGCGGATCGACCGTAAAAGAATTCTCGTAGGCGCATGTTCCGCGCAAAGTCATCAAGGTCTTTGACAAGCTGAAATTCGTTGTACCCGCCAGTCTCCGGGCAGAAGTTCAGACCACGAGAAAGGACGGACATTTCTGGATTAGATAATTTGATGCTCGAGATGTTAATGATGTTAGTAAGCGGTTCCTTTCATCAGTACTGGAACTAAGTCAAGTGTTCATAGATAGGAGTGCTGGTATTGATGGTGGTTGAATGTTGTCTCGAACCATTTTTAGACTTTTTTTAGCTTGAATTCCTGATCGCTTCTTTAGTTCATAATCCTCAAGCAAAGCACGTTCCCATGAGCTTACCGGATGATCACTCTGTAGCTGGCGTTCTCGGTTAGTCAAGTCCTTTACAGATGACCGATAATGGCTCATCACAATAAGCATGAGGTTTAGCGAGGCATTCCGCAGTGTATCGTTCCATCGGTCGATGTTACGGTTACTCATTTCTGAGGTGGCTTGTCTAAGCGAAAGCTTAAGCCTCTTCGGTATTTTCTTTGAAGCGACATATCAACCTAACATAGACTGATGCACCTCATAACGAACGCGTTTCTCCACAGTTTTCCTAATTACTAGGAAGTTTTTTTGGAATATACAGTCGCCGCGGCTGGCACATTCACCAGTCAGTCCTGGGGTCGCGCCACCGTGGCGGAACGCTTGGCACTTCTTAGGTCATAGTGACGAGAAGACAAAAGAACACTCTCACACCTTTTTGTAGAGGGGCATGGTTGCCTCCGGGCCTGGGACGGCGCAATGGCGTCGGTAGAAGTCCCTTGTGATTCCGGTGCATTCGCGGAGGGCTTGCTGGTCTTGTCCTGTGGAGGTGTAGGAGACGTAGCCCGCTGCACAGGCTTGACAGGTGCGTGGTTGCACCAGGAAGATGACCACGGATGAGAAGCATGACGGAGGACCCGAAGTAGTTAATTTTACTGGCCATCAATGCCACGCCTTCAAAACTGGGGTGCACTCCGTCGGCGGCCAGGACGCGTTTAGGCGGGAACCACTCCAAGGCGTGGTCAAGGAATAAAACTTGTCGGGAAAGTCGGCAGAACTGTCGCAGGCGGCTGTTGAAATCGCAGGCCTAATCGCGGTTGCAGTGGCGCACCGCTGCTTCGTTGTGGCCCCCGTGGCGACGGTTGACGCATCGGGGAAGGATGAGGCTGGCGTATATCCGTTGAATGTGTGGTCTTTTGCTTAGAATGAAACCAAGCAGTTCTTTGTACTTTTCGAAGGTCACACGTCCTGTGCTCCTTGCCAGATTGTTGGTACCAACATTTACGATGAGGATTCTTGCGGTAGGCGGAACTAAGTTCTAAAGTTCCGGTAAATCTTTTATGCCAGCTCCCGACCGACATATGAAGAAGGCTGGAGTGCCTTCACGGAGCGGATCAAAGTGATGAAAAAGGTACCTGCTCTGTGAATCCCCTATAACAGCTGTCGTCACAACTGTCTTCGGGAACTTCGATGAGGTTGTTCTCGACGTTGTCCGTGCAGGATCCATAGTATTGAAAAACCAGTAAATGTTTTTACGGATTCAGACGAATATGAGCAGTGAAGGAACGGACGTACGTGCAAGAACTTTTTACTTTCTAACGTTTCGACCGGTGGTCCGGCCTTCGTCAGGGAATACAGTGCATGTGGAAATGTGCTGTTCATGTATTTGCATGACTGTATCACTATCACTAATCACTAGGTAGCTTCGGCTGCCGCACGAACATAGGTGTGAGGCGTAGCACTTCAAAGATATTACACTTATTGCATGGTCGACGTTTTGGTCGGGGCCAGAGCTTTATCGAGACATTTCTTTTTCTCCTGTTCTTTCATATAGGCATAGGAGAAAGGGGGGACCTGTTTACTAAGTGGTTGGGGAAAGATGAGACGAAGCAGAGGGGCGCCAGCACGTTTTGTTCGAATGCGCGTACGGCGGCAATTTTGACGAAGCGGCGGCGAAGGACAGATGTAATGGGCAGTGTTACTATATCACGAACTCCACAAGAGCACTGAAGTTAAACGAAAGCGCTCTTTGGCGTACCGGCACCAAAGCGGTTGTCGGAAAGTCATCGGCAACCCAACGACACGCGCAGTGACGGACGTGGTGCTAAGTGTTGGCTCATGTTGGGGACGGAAACAAATGCCACTGCGGTTCAAAGCGGCCGCCAGACCATTGTGGTGCTCAAGAAAGGGACGGGTGAAGGGTGTAGCGGCGGCGGAGAAAGACGTAAAGGCAAGCCAGGAGAGAGGAAAAAGGAGCAAAAAATAATGGAAGAAGATTTAAGAAGAGAGACGAGTAAGTAATCCACACGTATCTTTCGGAATCAAGGCCTGATGTTGGTTATGTGAACGGTGTTATCAACAAAAGGGGAAGGGCTACACATATGTGAGCGAAGTAGAAGAGAAATATTTGAAAAAAAAAAGCGATTTCAAAAGAAATGCGCCCCGCCACGGTGGTCTAGTGGCTATGGTACTCGGCTGCTGATCCGAGGGTCGCGGGATCGAATCCCGGCCGCGGCGGCTGCATTTCGATGGAGGCGAAATGTTGAGGCCCGTGTGCTGTGCGATGTCAGTGCACGTTAAAGAACCCCAGGTGGTCGAAATCTCCGGAGACCTCCACTACGGCGTCTCTCATAATCAGAACTGGTTTTGGGACGTTAAACCCCACAAATCAATCATCGCCCTTCAGTGTTCGCTCAACAGGAAGAGCGCCCGGATATTCATTTATTCCATTTTCCAACGTGCGGAATTTGTGAATTAGATAC
Organism: Hyalomma asiaticum; assembly: GCA_013339685.2. Classification (NCBI taxonomy): domain Eukaryota; kingdom Metazoa; phylum Arthropoda; class Arachnida; order Ixodida; family Ixodidae; genus Hyalomma; species Hyalomma asiaticum. The sequence goes on from JABSTT010000121.1 coordinate 11,033, forward strand.
GAATCGCGCTGCTCACGTTCCCTGGGAGAGCGGATGTTTCCTTGCAGCAGTGTTACCCTAATTGAAAAGAAACTGTGACCTGATCTAGTATGTCTGGAGAGGCAACTGGCTTGTGTTGGGCAGCTGGCTTGTGGTGCAGGCAACTGGCTTGGGGTGGGCAACTGGCTTGTGTTGTTTCAAATTGGCTTGTGTTGTTTCAAATTGTATGACATAGTCCATGATGTATTTTGTGTGTCTATACACCACTCTAGGGGGAGTAGTGAAGAGCTTCTTAAGGTGGGGGAAGCTGCTCGTGAGAAAGGGCAAACAGCTTACGGCGTATTTCAAAGGGTTCCAGCGACCATTACGTGCCTAGCTAAAGCATGCCAAAGCGCTATTTAGGCCTAACTGATAAGAGTTTACTTGTTTTCACTAGTCTACAGTTTTTATAATAATAAAGGAATTTCGCCACTTGTGGCGAAATTTCTTTATTCCATCACAGCTTTCCATCACAGCTTTCTCGGACTCGTGTGCAGAGGTGCACGTACTGTTATCGTATAAGTGGTTTACTCGCAAATTTTGCTCCTTACTTTTCATTCTGTCAATGTAGTACGCAAAAAGCATCGCAAGAAAGGAGGCGTGCTGATGCGTACCTTCCTCGTCCCCCATGACTGCTTCGCTGCTACTTCAGGAATACTGGGTCTCGAAGCCAGCAACTGCGTCAGGTGCAGTACCTGTTTTCTCAGCGGGGTCGAATGAGACGCTCACTGTCGCCGAAAGTTTTTCTGACCGCGCTGGAAGGCAAGGCGAAGAATTGTCCTTAAAAAAGGTTTCCAAAGGTATAGTCATGAGTTTGCCGATAAACAGGAAAAACGAAAGACCTTTATGTTCTTGCCCACAGTCATATAAAACGACGGCGAGCGGCAACACCGTCCTGCCAGGGCGATTACTACGCAGACAGACAGACAGACAGACAGACAGACAGACAGACAGACAGACAGACAGACAGACAGACAGACAGACAGACAGATAGATAGATAGATAGATAGATAGATAGATAGATAGATAGATAGATAGATAGATAGATAGATAGATAGATAGATAGATAGATAGATAGATAGATATCGGAAGGTCACTGAGATACTTAGGTAGCGCGAGACATGTATAGGCGATGGCGTAGAACCCCTATGTACGGCCAGTGCAGTCACGTGGGCAAACACCGTGGTTATATACAACCCTCTCGACACCGCTACTCACAAATTCGCTCTAATTCCCACTGAAAGCGAAATACGAGGCGTTTCCCATGTGCCTATGACTAGCGCCGTTATTGTGACTTCGGCAATACTGCTACACTTTGTAACGAGAAGCTCTACGCACGTACACGGTTTTCCACTGCTATAGACATGCATGGCCTATAATTTCAATCATAGAACGCGTTAAACGCAGGGCTGCACACTCACTGTAGGTAACAGCCTTCGCAAATCGGACAAAGAAAAAAGCATGGAAGGAACAAATTCACGAGGCAATTTTACAATTTTATTGTTAACCCCCCCCCCCCCTCCGTAACTGCTCCTATGTCCTAGAAGAATGTGGCACTAATGTCTCTGCAAAACGCCGAAAAAAATAATAAACATAATCATCATCATTGATGTTGGTATTATTTGGCATTTTATTTACTTTACGATTCCTCCAGCTGAAGCAAAGAAATGACGTATTGTGCAAGATGCCCGCTCTCTCTCTCTCTCTCTCTCTCTCTCTCTCTCTCTCTCTCTCTCTCTCTCTCTCTCTCCCCTTCCAGACACGCCCAACAACTGTCTAATCGCATGCCCGGCCCTTCGTGAAAAATTGAACCCCCCTCCCTGGCAGAGATCCTGGGTGCGCTACTGTCGCGTGGCATACACGAGGCTTTAGCAATAGGGTTATAGAGGTCACTGACTTGAAAAATAAACTTACACGCCTGAAAATATTTAGCATACACATGGCAATATGTAGTGAACTGAGCCTATCAGTGTCACGTCATGCATATATGCTTCTTAAGCACAATGACCAGAATCTTCTGTGTGTTCTCGCCGAATTACATACCACAAATGATGGGTACAATACCCATACAACGGCCACGCACAACGTTAACGTCCCAAAATAATGAATATATTTGCCATATCGCATGTATACTAAACAGTCTGTACAAACTACAAGCACTACATGGAACAGCGCTTCCGATGGCGACTGAATGCGAACTATGGCAGCCATATATAAACTTACACGACGTTTACCGCTCTTTCCTGTGGTTGTGCTAAACGCGAAGATCGATAAACGAGGTGGGTTTCTCACAAGAGCCATTGTGCTTACTTTAACGGTGATCTGCACAAGTTGAGGCCAAAAGCACAAGGCACACCATTCAGGCCACACTTGATTCAGGGCAAACAAACTCGAAGTATCGGCTTTGAAGTTGAACCGGAGGTCGCCTACGTGGTCGTTGGCGCTGTAAAACTTAATATTTAAGGAGGTAGCACATCTTCCTACCTTATTTTGTGAGAAGGTGCGGAATTGCTTCCAGACCGGTAGAACAACGCCTCGTTGAGACAGTGGCCTTTACTTCTTCTTTGCGCGCTCCGCACGTGAGGGTGCGACATCTATAGCAAGCACCGGTGAAGAAGACAACGACGAATATTTTGCAAATTAAAGATCTAGGGACCTGCATCTAAATTAAAGCCAGCTTCTTTGCAAGATTGATTTTAGTGTGAAAAAGCGTGCTTTGCTGACGCGTCGTTCCCTACTTCGGTGAATTTTGAAGCCCAGCGGACTTCGATGATTTTCACTGCGTACATTCCCTTTCTCACTTCCACCATTTGTGCAAGACTGCAGACTCAGTGAATGCATACAAATCAATGTTTACTAATTACCTCCGACCACGCACCTCGATTCCTAGATTATCACATTGTGTGTTGACGTCATCCTACGCAATGCGACGAAAGTGATGGAAGCGCACGGCTACCGTACCATGACATTCGAGATTTATGCGCAGCGCCCCAGCTCTCTCGGCGCCCATGGTTACTCCAAAGTGCTTTGTAACATTACCGCAAGGGTCGCACCGTGCAAAAGGCGGATTGACTCATTTGAACGTCACTGCTCGGTCGGATTTCGGTTTCGGTTTTGCGCTCTATTGCGCATCAAAAGTTATTTTTTTAATTATCTGAGCGTTTCCACTATTGGATGCGTGACAGGGGCGTCCCAGGAACACGGAATATCGATTATTTTCACATGGTCAAGAAATCACCGGAGCTGGCCTTTAACACCGGCGGTTTCTCACCATATTCTGAAATCGATGTTTTCCAACAGTATCCATAGCCCTGAAGCAGACAGGGTCATTCAGTTTACTCAGAAACTCACCAGTAATTTTAAATAACTGAGTGAACGGTGTGTTCAAACCGAAACAGAAACGGGTAGACGCTTCGTGCAGCGTATGCGATGACATCACAGCCTCCCCGCCATCAGAAATATGGAGCTGGTGCCGGAAAAATGAAGTTGACAATGTCATCCAACGATGTATTTAGCTCTTCTGAACTTGACAGCAACGGTTTGAGCTCTGCAGTATCGCTGTTTTCTTTTAGACGGCCCGCCTACGCGGGTAGGCAGCGTTGCAGGTAACGACGTCAAAACACAGGGTGGCTCACGTGGGAATCCGCTCAGAAATCTTAAAATTTATTTTCTGGGAAATTAAATGACCTGCAACCGCCTGGCCTGGCATAAATTATTGTAGTACCGAGTAGAACATATACTGAAAATTTCATTGACATCAGTGGAAAATCAATAAAGTTTTTCCATCCATCCATCCATCAGTGGAAAATGAAAAATCGCCGGAGTTACCCTTTAAAGACTCTCCAAAACTGCCTTTTTCTACTTGTTACACCAAATAGGTTACAGGATTACGAAATCATTGACTGCGTATATTGATTTCTGGCGTTTAACATCCCAAAACCACGACACGGTTGGGATGTAGTAGTGGACGGCTCCGGAAATTTCAACCACTTGTTCGCATAGTACACAGGCCTCGACATTTGCCGCCACCCTGGTCAGGACTCGATCCGTCGACTTTCAGATCAGCAGCCGGGTGAGTGCCACAGCCCCTAGACAACTGTGGCGGAGCGGCATCGCTAATTAAGGGAAGCACTTTTTATCAAGGCAGCTATAGGCAACCTATTACTACGCTGGTTCTCATAACTGTTTTTTTTTTCGTGTTCAACTTCGCCGACCGGTTAGGTCACACTGGCGATGGCTGCTCCTCTCGCGGCAGTAGCAGCGCGATTATTGCGGCGACTACGGTCGTGGCAACATGGTTTTTATTGCGACGCAGGGTGCCGCGACGTCAATGGCCACTGGCGGCAAACATTTTTGTATGTGGTGCTACCGGTATGCCGACAATGTGGCAAACCTTAAAGTATGCGGATAAATGAAAGCTCCACGACAACGATCCCCGTAAGCGTACAAGTGCGGTAGTCATAATAGTATTTTGGGGAGTAGCCACAGCCCTATCCGTAGATCGTGGCGTTCCACAAGTATATGAGATCGCAGCTCGATGATGATGATGATGATGAGTGGTGTTTTAATGGCGCAAGGGCCATTTGATGGCCAAAGAGCGCCAGGTAGTGAGTCAAGAGATGTGGACCATGATTATGATAAGTGGCTGTATAAGGGCCTTAAAATTCCGCGCCCGAAGGCGGGTAAAATACATAAGAAATAAAATTATGACAGTGACTTGAAGTGTATAGATCTTTGATAAAGAATTGCGAGTGGTTGCGATAATAAAACTGTGGTGAATATATACGGCAACAGCACCAGTGCCTTATACACGCCCTTGGGCCCAAGGGCCGTGAGGCAGGTGCATTCTTTGATGTATCCACCGCCGCAGCGACCTCTCTTGAGAGGTCGCGCTACGGATTGCCTGGGTATATGACATGAAAGGTACGGACGTCTTTAAAAAATACAAACAATGCTTGGTGTTTGAAAAGCGGTCCCTACCGACGAACATTGATGGATGAAATCGCATTTGCTGTCGGTAGGGTAATGGGAAGTGTTGTTTTCTGAGCGCGTCTAACTTTTTACTCTATTAAAATGTGAAGCACGGTTAGTGCTTCGCCACATCTCTCACACACAGGTGGGTCGCCACCGGATAAAAGGTACGAGTGTGTACTGTGTGTATGTCCTGTTCTGAGCCTGGTAAGTATAAACTTCTGTGCGGCGTGACTTTGATACTGGCGGCCAGTGGCCAAGTTGCGGCTTAATATCGTGCAGTTTATTCTCTGTGTGTGTATCCCATGTGCTCTGCCAATAGGCCCTGAGCTTTCGTTTGAGGAAAGGTTTCAAGTCAAGGGCAGAGATAGCTATTGATGTATTGGCAGTGTTTTCGTTGGCGGATGCAGCTAGCCGGTCCGCCAACACATTTCCTTGTATCTCGCGGTGCCCTGGGACCCAGCACACTACGACATGCTGTTTGACCGTGTATAGTGTGCATAAAAGTGAGTACAGCGAGACAAGGACGGGGTTTTTGTGTCTTTTCAGAGTTTTCAGGGCTTTTACCACGCTGAGAGAATCAGTGTATATTATTGCCTTTTGTAGATTTAGTTGTTTGATGTGTTTCACCGCCGCCAGTATCCCATAAGCTTCTGCTGTGAAGATGCTTGTATTAGGATGCAGGGTACCGGCATCTGAAAAAGATGGACCGACCGCTGCATAGGACACAGAAGTGTGAGTCTTTGAGGCATCAGTGAAAAATTCTGGACAACTGTGTTTGTGTTGGATTTCGAGGAAGTGTGTACGGATGTGTACAATAGGCGCGTGCTTTGTAACTTCCACGAAAGATATATCGCAGTCTATAAGCTGCCACTGCCACGGCGGTAGATATGCAGCGGGAGCCATCAGACGATGTTCAACAAGTGGCACGTCCGTTACCTCAGCGAGGCCCCTCACACGGAGCGAATAGGGCTGTCCCAACGAAGGACGGTTGTCGAACAAGGCAGAACTGGACAAATCATTTACTGTGGCGTGAAATGGGTGTTCCCTGTCTGCGTTCACCTTAAGATAGTATACAAAAGACATGTAGCATCTCTGCAGGTGGAGCGACCACTCATTGGATTCTACGTACAGGCTTTCTACGGGGCTAGTGCGAAAAGCTTCACCCGTAGAAAGGCGGATGCCCAAGTGGTGCACAGGGTCCAGCATCTTCAAGGCGCTTGGTGCCGCAGACTGGTAAACAACGGCTCCGTAGTCTAGACGAGTGCGAATGAGACTTTTATAAAGATTGAGAAGGCATTTCTTGTCACTACCCCACGTAGTTCTTGACAACACTTTCAGAATATTCATGGTCTTTAAGCACTTGTTTTTGATATACTTTATGTGCGGTAGGAAAGTAAGTTTGGTGTCTAGTATTAGTCCTAGGAACTTATGCTCACCATTTAAGGATAAACGCTGACCGTCCAGGTCGATGCCAGGATCGGGATGGAGGCCCCTCTTTCTGGAGAATAAGACGCAGGTGCTCTTTTGTGGGTTCAGTTTAAATCCATTTTCGTGGGCCCATTTAGAAACCTTATTCACTCCTAACTGAACCTGCCGTTCACACATTGGGAGGTTGCACGATTTGAAGCCGAGCTGTACGTCATCGACATATACGCAATAGAACATATTGCGTGGGATGGACAAGCGCAAGGAGTTCATTTTGACAATAAAAAGCGTACAGCTTAGTACACCACCTTGTGGAACTCCTGTTTCTTGCACAAATGTTCGGGAGAGAACAGTGCCTACTCGAACACGGAATGTCCGATTGGAAAGGTAGCTTTCGATTATTGTGAACATTCTACCCCGTACACATAAGTTTGAAAGGTCTCGCAATATGCCAAAGCGCCATGTAGTGTCATAAGCCTTCTCCATATCGAGGAACACAGAAAGAAAAAATTGCTTATGAGCGAAAGCGTCACGAATCTGCGCCTCGATACGTAGAAGGTGGTCAGTGGTGGATTTCGCCTCTCGAAACCCGCACTGCTGTGGGTCAAGTAGACTGTTTATCTCAAGGAGGTGCATTAGTCGCCTGTTTATCATTTTTTCAAAAACTTTGCAAATACAGCTGGTTAGCGCTATGGGCCTGTAGCTTGAAGCTGAGGAAGGGTCCTTGCCCTGTTTTAGAATCGGAATAATTATGGCTTCTTTCCAGGCAGAGGGGATCTCACCGGAAAACCAGACAGCATTATACAGGGAAAGGAGGGCTTTTTGAGTTTCAGGGAGCAGGTGTTTCAACATTTCATATACTATTCGGTCAGAGCCTGGGGCGGATTTATTACAGCAGTTTAGAGATGCCTGCAGCTCAGCTAAGACGAACGGTTCATTGTATGCCTCGTGCATTGTGGATTTCCGCTCTAGTTTTTGTTTTTCGATCGTTGTTTTATATCGTAGGAATGCTGCGGTATAATGAGACGAGCTGGAGACCTGTTCGAAGTGTGCACCGAGAGCGGTTGCCTGGTCTTCCAAGCTATCACCTTGCATGTTTATTAGAGGAAGTGAATGTGCTTGTCGACCTATTACCCTGCTGACCCTGTTCCAGACTTTCGCCTCCTGTGTATATGAATTAATGCCGGATAAAAACTTTTGCCAGCTCTCCCTTCTCGCCTGTCTGCGCGTTCTTCTGCCTTGAGATTTAATGTTCTTGAAGCTGTCAAGATTCTCGGCTGCCGGTGAGTCCCGAAGGAGGTTCCATGCTTTATTTTGCTTTTTCCGTGCATTTCGACACTCACTGTTCCACCAAGGGACACATCGTTTGGCGGACAGCCCGGTTTGTGGGATATACTTGGTCGCAGCATCAAGAATAAGAGCTGTAAAGTAGTCTACGGCTGCATCAATGCTTAAGTCGCACATATCAGACCAGGTTAGGTGAGTAGCCTTTCGAAACTGCTCCCAGTCGGCCTTGTCTGTCAACCATCTGGGAACATGTGGAGGACCTTCATTATCTATTGGTGTGCTCAGGATTACTGGAAAGTGGTCACTTCCATAGGGATTATTGATTACCTTCCATTTGAGTACGTAGAAGTGATGGGGATGCAATGCTGAGATCTATTGACGAGTAAGTGTTATTAGCAATGCTGTAATATGTGGGCTTTTTTTCATTCAAGAGGCATGCGCCAGAAGAAAAAAGAAATTGTTCGATGAGACGACCACGCGCATCGCAGCGAGTGTCACCCCATAGAGTGCTGTGTGCATTCAAGTCTCCAAGGACTAGATAAGGCTCTGGAAGTTCATCTATTAATGACTCGAATTCATGTTTACTCAGTTGGTGGTGTGGAGGTATGTAAACAGAGCAAATTGTGACCAGTTTGTTGAAGAGAACCGCTCGGACGGCTACTGCCTCAAGAGATGTCTGGAGTGGTAAATGTGTGCAGGCTATTCCTTGAGTAACTATAATGGCGACACCACCGGATGACGCGACAGCATCATCTCGGTCCTTTCGAAAAATGACATATTGACGAAGAAAATTGGTGTCTTTGTGTTTCAAATGTGTTTCTTGCACACACAGCACTTTTGGAGAATGTTTGTGTAAAAGTTCTTGGACATCGTCAAGGTTTCTGAGGAGTCCTCTGACGTTCCACTGTAGAATTTGTGTCTCCATTTTAAAGGGACTGTCTACCGCTCAGAAAATTTTTTAAGATTGTGGTAAAATTGGGCAGATCGTGCGTCACATTTACGGGAACGAGCACGCTTTCACCCCACAAAAAAGGAATTATGTTTTTAATTTCGCTCTGAAAGCGGTGCAAAAAACGCCGCTAGTGACACCCAACAGCGTGTTCGTCATTTTCCAAGTGTACGAGAACCAGCCCACGCAGGTATGCATACTCTGCTCAAAAACTATTATGTATGTCTTACATGCGTACTTCACCCTGTGAGACACCTTGTTATAGCGTGCAAGAGCAATTTGTCCTTTTTTTCGCTGCTTTCGGGGTGGCGCATGTGGCGCTGCCTTCGAATTCGTCTGCCTGCGGAGGCGCGTAGTACTGCGCTTGTCATGCATGCGGCGCTGCATGTCCGAGACGCACCCCCGCGCGCCGACTTTCCCTCGCCTCTCCTCCTCGTCGTCGCCTCTGGAATGTCGACCTTGAAGCCGGTTCGCGTTGAGATGCCTCCCGCGCCCGAAAGGGTTTCCAGGGAGACGACGACGCATCATGCGCGGTACCCAGTGTTGCTGGCATGCCTACACTAGGAAGGGAGCGACTTCGTGGATGAAAAAAATTGTGTTTTAATAATTTCTATTGAGATTCTGGAGAAACCACTGCACGCTGGGACACTTCGAAAGGTACGCTTTCTGTTGAGCCAAAAAACGGGAGAGCGATAAAGGACGGTAGACAGTCCCTTTAATGTGGCTTAGTGCTGTGTGAACAGAAAGTGTTGGCTTATGTTACAGAGCCTTTGTGGGGCCCTGTAATTGGGGTTTTCTCTTTTTTGGGTCGTCGAGGAGTTCTCGCCGATCCTTTGGCGCGCTCTGCGCCTTTGCGCTTGGAGTTGTGTCCATTGCCTTTTGCGAGGCAGCGGACGGGCTCTCTCGCGATTGTTGTGGGCGTAATGTCGGCTTCGCCTTGAAAGACGAAGCCTTTGGCCCGACCATCCCGGAGGTCGTAGGGTCCTCCTTGACCTCCGAGGTGCCACGGCTGGAGGGGGCGTCTGACATGGCCACGTTCGAGGGAGGCAGGGCAGCCTGGGCTGCTCCCACCGTGGGGGCCGAAAGCGGCGGCCTCAGCACGCTAGGCGTGGCTTCGGCAGCCGTTTGATGCCGTTGTGGTGCTGCCCCCCGTTGCACCACTTCGGCGAAAGACCTTTTACTGGCAAAGTGCGGCGAGACACGCTGTCTCACCTCACGGAAACTGATGTTGTGTGTGACTTTGATAGTTAAAATTTCTTTTTCTTTTTTCCACGCCGCGCAGGACCTGGAATAAGCCGGGTGGTCACCATCGCAGTTGGCGCAGTGTACCTCGGCCTTGCAGTCATCTTCTGTGGAGTGTCCTGTGGTGCCGCACTTTGCACAGGTTAGCTGCCCTCGGCAGCTCTGCGAACCATGTCCAAACCGTTGGCACTTGAAGCAGCGTCGCGGGTTTGGAATGTATGGTCTCACGGGTAGCTTGAGGTAGCCGGTTTCTATTTCATTTGGGAGTGTTGTAGAGGCGAAGGTAAGTATAAGGTGTTTCGTTGGAATTTGTTTGTCGTCTCTCCTGATCGTGATGCGCTGTACTTGAATAACATTCTCTTCTTTCCAGCCTGTCAATAGCTCTTCTTCGGATAGATCTATCAGGTCGCCATCTGACACGACTCCCTTCACGGTGTTGAGTGTCCTGTGAGGTGTGATGGTGACGGGCTGATCACCAAATGCCTTCAGGTTGCTTAGCCTCGTGTACTGCAGATGGTCTTTCAATTCTAGCAGGAGATCACCACTGGCTGTCTTGGTGGCTTTGTAGCCGGCGCCTAGTGTTTCGATTAGACACTTCGATACAAGGAAAGGAGATATATTTCTGGCTTTCTTTTCGGGACTGTTACTGTGAATTATGTGATACTTCGGAAAGTTCTCTTTCTTTGCCGGGAGGAGTTCAAAAATCACATCGGTGCGCCACCTCTTTGAGGGGCGATCAGTTCGGTGAGGGGTAGGGGATCCCATAAGTTGTGTTGTGTGTTCAGCAGCCATGCCAGCCGCCCACCACGGAGCCCAACAAGGGGACGCCGCGAGACTCAAAGGAAACGCGAACGCCAGCTGTACATGGCCGCTATAACCGTATATGGTTGACCCAAGATAGGATAACCACACAAGGTTAACCCTTGCCGCCAGGAAAAATGGAAGTAAAGTGAAGAGAGGAGAAGACAGGAAAGATGTAAAGTAGGAGAAAAAGACGAAGATGTGAGAGGAGAGAGACAGGAAAAGGCGACTGCCGATTTCCCCCGGGTGGGTCAGTCCGGGCGTGCCGTCTACGTCGCACGGGCCAAAGGGGTGTGTTGCCTCTTCCGGGGGGCCTTAAAGGTCCAATCTCCCGGCGTCGGCTCAACCCCCAGGATCCCCTTTTCCCCGGACACGGCTAAGCCACGCACGGCGACACGTGGGAGGGGGTCGAAACTCCCCCGTTGGCTCGGGTCCGTGGTGTCGCCACACACCAAACGCCTGATCACGCAGACGCCCCTGCGGGGGAGATCGCAGCTCGACACGTCACAAATCGGGAGATTGGAAGCCTGCAACACAGAAATGCCAAGAAAATATTGACATCAAAATGGCTCGCGCACATCACCTCAGCACGCAGTTTCGTTGAATCGTACACAAAACGTTCGCAGTCAACCGCAAGTTCCCAAGCCTAGCAGTAAATTGTGATGTGTGTTCTGTTTTGACCACCTTTTATTTTTCAACAAAAATTTAGGTATTTTCTCCAGTACCAAGAACACTTATTCCGAATTAGGATGGAAAATTTACTCGTCACTGTTGGGCTCGCCAATAATATAGATCGTCTTCGTTACGTTGCTTGTCCATGGCCCATTCCAAGGGCAGGACCGCTTGAGAAGCTCTTAGTTGACGCTGTCCTATCTGTTGCTATTTCTATATTTAAAACCTTGCAGTAAATTAAATGGCTATTCCCCCGCCACGGTGGCTCTAGTGGTTATGGCACTCGGCTGCAGATCCGAGGGTCGCGGGATCGAATCCCGCCGCGGCGGCTGCATTTCGATGGAGGCGAAATGTTGAGGCCCGTGTGCTGTGCGATGTCAGTGCACGTTAAAGAACCCCAGGTGGTCGAAATTTCAGGAGACCTCCACTACGGCGTCTCTCATAATCAGAGCTGGCTTTTGGGACGTTAAACCCCACAAATCAATCATCAGTAAATGGCTATTGAAGAACCCCGCCTGCAGGACCCAGGCAAATACAGCTTTCGACGGTACACAGTTGTAATCAACATAGCTTCGATAACACGTCCCAGACGAAGCTGGCAAACTTGTACGCGGCGGCCAGTGGAAGTCACCATCCGAAATTTGGGCTGCGAATCCGATGCGATTGTACATAATGGCCAAAACCTTTAAAGGGTCCCTATATGGGGCTGCAATTGACTTAAAGCAGGCTTCCTTGCAAGATTGGCCTTTGTGTGGGGAAACACGCTTCGCTTCCGTGCCACTTTTTAGTATAGGGGGCTGCCTTTACCTAAGCTGGCTTCCTTGCAAGATTAGTTCTTTGTGGGAAAGTACGCTTTGGTGATGTGCCACTTTATTAGTATAGGGGGCTGCATTAACCTCAGCTGGCTTCCTTGCAAGACTGGTCTTTGAGTGGGGAAGCACGCTTTGCCGACCCGACATTTTAATCGTTGACCTAAGTTGGTTCCGTGGCAAGATTGGTCATTTTGTGGAAAAGAACGCTTTGATGACTTGCCGCTTTATGAGTATAGTGGGCTGTCTTCCTTGCAAGATTGGTCCTTGAGTGGGTAAGCACACTTTGCTTGCGTGCCACTTTATTAGCATATGAGGCTGCACTTGACCTAAAGCCGGCTTCTTTGCAAGATTGGATTTTTGTGAAAAGCACGCTTTGCTTACGTGCCACTTTATCAGTATAGGGGGCTACATTGACCTAAGCTGTCTTCCTTGCAAGATTCGTTCTTGAGTGGAGGAGCACGCTTTGCTCACGTGGCACTTTATTGCAATATGGGGCTCCACTAGCCTAACGTGGCTTCCTTGCAAGATTGGTCCTTGAGAGAGGAAGCACGCTTTGCTTACGTGTAACTTTATTACCATATGGGGCTACAATTGACGTAAAGTCGGATTGCTTGCAGGATTGGTCTTTGTGTGGGGAAGCACGCTTTGTTTACGTGCCAATATTTAGTATAGGGGCCTGCATTGACCTAAGCTGGCTTCCTTGCAAAATTGGTCCTTGAGAGGGGAAGTACGCTTGGCTTACCCGCTACTTTATTAGCATAGGGAGCTACATTGACCTAAGCTGAAGCTGTCTTCGTTGCAAGATTAGTTCTTGAGTGGGGAAGCACGCTTTGCTCACGTGCCACTTTATTGCAATATGGGGCCGCGTTAGCCTAACGTGGCTTCCTTGCAAGATTGGTCCTTGAGAGGGGAAGCACGCTTTGCTTACGTGTCACGTTATTACCATATGGGGCTGCAATTGACGTAAAGTCGGATTCCTTGCAGGATTGCTCTTTGTGTGGGGAAGCACGCTTTGTTTATGTTCCAATATTTAGTATAGAATTGGTCCTTGAGAGGGAAGCACGCTTTGCTTACCCGCCACTTTATTAGCATAGGGAGCTACATTGACCTAAGCTGTCTTCCTTGCAAGATTAGTTCTTGAGTGGGGAAGCACGCCTTGCTCACGTGGCACTTTATTGCAATATGCGGCTGCATTAGCCTAACGTGGCTTCCTTGCAAGATTGATCCTTTAGAGGGGAAGCACGCTTTGGTTACGTGTCACTTTATTACCATATGGGGTTTCAATTGACGCAAAGCCGGATTCCTTGCAGGATTGCAATATGCGGCTGCATTAGCCTAACGTGGCTTCCTTGCAAGATTGATCCTTTAGAGGGGAAGCACGCTTTGGTTACGTGTCACTTTATTACCATATGGGGTTTCAATTGACGCAAAGCCAGATTCCTTGCAGGATTGCTCTTTGTGTGGGGAAGCACGTTTTGCTTACGTGCCAATATTTAGTATAGGGCCTGCATTGTCCTAAGCTGGCTTCCATGAAAAATTGGTCCTTGAGAGGGGAAGCACGCTTTGCTTACCTGCCACTTTATTAGTATAGGGAGCTGCATTGACCTAGGCTGGCTTCCTTGTGAGACTAGTCCTTGGGAGAGGCAGCACGCTTTGCTTATGTACTACTTTGTTAGCATATGGAGTTGCAATTGATCTAAAGCTGGCTACCTTGCAAGATTTGTATGTGTGGAAAAGCACTCCTTGCTGATGTGCCACATTAATTAGGTCAGGGGGCTGCAATTGGCCTAAAGCCAGCATCCTTGCAAGATTGGTCTTTGTGTGGGGGGAGCATGCTCTGCTGACGCTCCGCTTTATTAGTATAGGGGGCTGCACTGACCTAAAGCTGGCTTTTCAAGATTGGTCTGTGTGGAAAAGCACTGTTTGCTGATGCGCCGCTTTAATTAGGTCAGGGGGCTGCAATTGGCCTAAAGCCAGCATCCTTGCAAGATTGGTCCTTGTGTGGGGAAGCATGCTCTGCTGACGCTCCGCTTTATTAGTATAGGGGGCTGCACTGACCTAAAGCTGGCTTTGCAAGATTGGTCTGTGTGGAAAAGCACTGTTTGCTGATGCGCCACTTTAATTAGGTCAGGGGGCTGCAATTGACCTAAAGCCAGCTTCCTTGCAAGATTGGTCTTTGTGTGGGGAAGCATGCTCTGCTGACGCGCCGCTTTATTAGTATAGGGGGCTGCACTGACCTAAGCTAGCTTCCTTGCAATATTGGTCTTTGTGTAGAAAAGCATGCTTTGCTGACGCGCCTCTTTTGTATAAACTGCAGTGACCTAAAGCTGACTTCTTTGCAAGATTTGTCTTTGTGTGGAAAGGCAGGCTTTTCTGTCTTGCCGCTTTGAATAGAAAATGTTCCAAAAGCCGGGTGAGTTCATGTTCTAAAAGATTTACTCCGACTTAACTCAACAAAATATAACAACCTTACATAGACGTTTCGCCACCTATGCGGGTGGCATCCTCAGTATACACTGACACACATGAACGGAGGCCGCCCAGTCTACTGCTAGTCACTTATGTCCTTGTAAATGTCCGGTAGAGGGCCGCGGTTGTTGTTGCACGCCGATTGGTCTCGACGGATGAACCACAACTCCAGGAATTTTCTTTTCCCCCACCTTTGTTCCCGAGCCAGGGTCGTCGCATTGTCGAAGTCAAAGGCATGTCCTGTTTTCCAGCTGTGCTCAACGAGCTCCGTCGTTGAATGTGTGGCATGGGTCGCTTTAGCGACGTCTCTTTTGTGTTCGTTGATCCTTGTTGACCTTTTCCTGTCCGTTTCGCCGATGTACGCCGCGTCGCATTCGCCGCATTGTACTTTGTATACGACCCCGCTTTGATCGTTCGCAGGTGTGCGGTCTTTCGGTTTAGCGAACACGTGTCCCAATGTGTAATGGGGCCTAAAACGGTTGCAATACCCAGCGGAAGCAATTGCTCTCCGAACAGAGTCAGATATGCCTTGAACGTACGGAATGGACACAATGGACGTCGGCTTCTCGCGCGGCGCATTCCTCGTTCCTTTCCGCATACGGTTCTGGGTGTCAATAATGAACTACCTGGGATTATGCCGTCGTTCCAGTTCACCAACCACGTTTTCCACTTCATGTAGCCGCAGCTGTTTATTCGAGCAAACCGCATCACAGCGTGTCAAGAAAGTCCTCACGACGGAACGTTTGTGTTCGGTCGGGTGATGAGATTCAAAGGACAAAAAATTTCCGGTGTCACATTGCTTCCGGTATACTGCCGTTTCCACTCTACCATTTTCAGACCTAAGTACCAGTACATCCAAAAAAGGCAAGAGGTTGTCCTTTTCTGTACATGTGAACTGAATGGCGGGGTGCACGCTGTTTAGGGCCTGGTGGAAGGCCTCGAGATTTGCCCTTTTCAGGATAACAAAGGTGTCATCCACGTACCTGCAGTACATCTTCACGTGAAAGGGTAATTGAGTCAAGCCCACGTACGTGTCTCGACGTGTTCCATAACCAAGTTAGCCACGACAACCGAAACAGGACTTCCCATAGGGCAACCTTCAATTTGGTGGTAGATCGTGTTGGCGAAGCTGAAATAGGTTTGCTTCAAGCAGAACCGCCACAAGATTATGATCGCCTCCCCCGACATGGACGTACGGCTTCCTAAGTTCTCATCTTCTTTCAAACTGGTTTCTGCAACCTCAATGGCCAGGGCGACAGGGACATTTGTAAACAAAGAAACAACATCAAAAGACACCATCCCATCGTCAACACCAAGGTTCTGCGCGCGCACATCAGTTGCAAATTGACAAGAGTTCTTGATTGACCTGGTACTGTCCTCGGTTAGCGGTCTCAGCAATCCAACCAAAAACTTCAACAAATTGTAAGTTGGTGAGCCAATGAACGACACGATAGGACGAAGAGGGCAACCGTCTGTGTGCACCTTGGGCAGCCCATAGATCGTTGGAGTGGCTCCGTCCGAAGAAAATAGTCGGCGGTACAACGTTTGGTCTATGCATGCTTCCTTTGTTCCGCACTGTCCGTAATTGTTCAGCCAGTTGTCGTTCCGACTTGGCTGTCGGATCGCGGTTCAGCTTCACAAAGTGCAGAGGATCGCTCAAGATGTTGTACATTTTCTCCTCATACTCCCTTCGGTCTAGCACCACCGTGCCTTTGCCTTTGTCAGCAGAAAGGACGATGATGGAGTTATCTGACTTGAGGTCCTTGAGCGCAGCGCGTTCTCCAGCGGTAAGGTTCGTTTCGCCACCGCATAGGTGGCGAAACCGCATAGGTGGCGAAACGTCTATGTAAGGTTGTTATATTTTGTTACGTCGGAGTAAACTTTTAGAACGCTTTAAATAGGTCAGGGGGCCGCAACTGACCTAAAGCCGTCTCCTTGCAAGGCTGGTCTTTGTGCGGGGAAGCATGCTTTACTGACCCGCCACTTTAGTTATTGACTTAAGCTGGCTCCCTTGCAAGATTGGTGTTTGTGTGGAAAAGCCGCTTTGCTGACGCGCCACTTTTTAGTACAGGGGCTGCGTTTACATAACCTGGCCTCCTTGCAAGACTGGTCCTTGAGTGGGGAAGCACGCCTTGCTTATGTGCCACTTTATTAGAATAGGGGCTGCACTGACCTAAAGCCAGCTTCCTTGCAAGCTTGCTCCTTGTGTGGGGAAGCACGCTTCGCTTACGTGCCACATTTTAGCACGAAAGTGTTTTATGCCGGGGTCCACCGTGACCCGACTACGTCACTTCCGTAACCGACGTGATGCAGTAAAACATACATGTAAGAACAACAAAAAAACACGCAGAAAAATTCTCATGCTGCGCTGGGAATGGAACTCGCAGCTCCCGGCTCCATGACGAGAGGTGGCCGATGCGGGTTTTCCCTAGAACGGTGGCGCCACCCAGGAGTGGCGAAGTGAAGCGACGGCAGGACTGGAGCGGCGCGCGCGCCTCTCCAGTCCGGCCGTGGCTTTACTTCGCCTCTCCTACATGGCGGCACCGTTCCACGCCTGTTGCAAACTGCGCCGTTTGTCTATCACAGCGTTTCCGCGCGGTCTCCGTCTACTCTTCGAGTATGATGGCCACAAGAAATCTGCTGCTTTAAGTGCCCGAGTACGGTAACGACGTCGACGGGTAATTGTGGCGTGAGTAAACATTACTGATGCCTTTGTCGCGCTGCATTTACTATCTACTGCGTACAGTTATTACGTGAACTACTTCAGCTGCCACAATGGGATGGTCACGGTCATGTATGTTATGGAAGCGGTGCGTGAACGTGGGCTCATAGACGTCAAACGATGCCGTGCCAGCGAAACACTGATAGCAATGGGCAAGTTCATATCGACGTACGATAAACATTCAACTGTTTAGGTGAAGACACATTTCACTTTCGCGTTATACCGATTCCACTGGCAGAGGGATTGGCCCACATTCTTTTTTTTTTTTAGTATAGGGGGCTGCATTGTCCTAGGCTGTCTTCCTTGTAAGATTGGTCCTTAAGTGGGGAAGCATGCTTTGCATACGTGCCACCTTATTTGCATAGGGTGCTTCAATTGACCTAAAGCCGGCTTCCTTACAAGCTTGGTCTTTGTGCGGAGAAGCGCTCTTCAGTAACGCGTAGCTCTAAAAATGTAGCGATGCTACAATTCTCCTAAAGGTGGCTTGTTTGCAATATTGCTGTGCTGAGAAGCGCGCATTGTAGACACGCATCGTTTTGATTGATTGTACAGTTTTCACGTATTCGTCTAATCCTAGAAAGGCCTCCTATGCTATTCGTCTTCTAAGTTGCCATCCTAGAGCAGCCTTAATATTGGATGCAGTAGCATTTCTCCAGAACTTTAGCTGAATCATCTAAATATGCGGGGTAAGCCCTGCTCCATAGCTGAAACAGTTCCCTAGCAAATTGGCCGTATCGTGACGTGCGCACCATGATAGCGCTGATGTACGCCGTCGCCTTCGCTGCGGATATCCAATCTCAAGGAGGAAAAAGGAAAAAAGGAATTACGGGGAGGTTACTCTTTTGCGGCTGCCACAATCGGTGCCTGCGCTTCCTGTACAAGTATTTTTGTGAACTTACTTTCATATGGGACACCTAAAAACTGCCAACATTTGTTCCCACTGCAGCAAATGTCAGTGCACCACACGATACCCATTATGCAAAAAATCCATGGCACACTTCCAACTCAACACAGGTTGTGTAGTCAAATACCTTGGGTTCATTACATGCAACCAATTACTGTATAATACTCTCCTGTCACATGACTCCCCAGTTAAATACGAACAGGAAGGCCAAACCTTTAGCATAACATGCATGTTGCATTATTAAAGCACACCACTGCCAAGGCCATAATGCTCAAGATGTCCACAAACTGCTGTAACACGCACTAAAGTTGCCCTGTAACATTTCTTGAACATGGTCAGAAAATTGTGCCAGCTAGTCATGAAACCTCCTGTGAACATGTGTGCCATACATTATTCCACTGCAGCATTGCCCACAAAAGAGAATTCACAATTCCACTCTAAATACAGTTGGAAAGCAGCCTACCCTTCCTTCAACCAATGACGTCACAAGGATCACTGACTACTTTGGGGCAAAACTACCACTGGTGTTTGCGTGATTGCGCAAAACATCCTCATCAGGCACTTATTTGTTCATTTCAGTTAAACAAATAGCGAGGACCATGTACCCTTCCTCAAGTGCCCCAAAAACATGAAGCAACGTAATCTGTCCTTTGTGACGTCATTTGCTGAGAGAAGGGGAGGCAATCTTCAGCAAATTACAAATTCTCCGGGGCGTCCCGTGCAATACTTTCTGGCTCACACATTCATATCATACGAGCCTCCACAACTGACTGGCATCAATTTCTGCACTGTGCTAAAAAAAGTGTAGCAGGGCCCCTCCAAAGTTTGGAAGAAAACTTAGCAATAAGAAAGCCATCAAAGATGAAAGGCATAGCATAAAAGCACTTTTATTTATTTTTTTCTTGCTGGTGACTGTGTCTAAATTTGTCAGCCCATTTCGTACAGCTTCCAAGTACACACATATACAGCCAGAAGCTTAACACAGTGCACTCACTATAATGAGATGACAAAAAACACAGGTCTCCCTTTCCACAAAATCAATGGCAAACCACTACTAGAATAAGGAAGAGCAAGAATACAGAAACAGAAGCTGGCTTTTTACACGGGACAAATGAAGTGTCGTTGAGGTTGTGAAGGAGCCCCTACAAAATGTTTGAAATTGCTTTGCCACACCGGGAACACTATTTCATACAGAGATATTACAAAATCAAATAATAATGAATTACAGCGTTTATGATTCAAACACAGCCTAGGATATGAAGGGTGCAGTAATGAGGAATTCTTCAGATTAATTTTAAACACCGAGTATTCTTAAGCAGGTAAGTAGCAGCGTGTACAGTCGACTCCTCAAAGTGTAGTTGCTGGAGCCGGAAATCTGGCTACATACCTACGATTAGCAAAAATAGGGTGTAGCCACTGTACCATCGCAGTAGACCACTGAGGCTTAACGAATAAACAGTGCATAATGGTCACCTATGTTTTGTTTGTTTTTGGCAAATATGGGCCTAAGGGAACATGTGACACCAAAGGGCGAAGCTAAATTTGCTCGATTTGACAATCAGAAATCATGAATTTGTACTTCGCAGAGATGGTTACAAGAAGGGAATATGCAAGTCATAGTTTGTGTTTCCTGAATGGCACACCCCAACAACAATGCTATCACAAATGCATATATGACATCAATAACTTCGAAGTATCCTTATGTGTTAAACAAAGACACACCTTGTGGCTTCACTCACAGCCAGCAGAATGCTGTAATACCTGATCCAGCAAGATCTCTCGTGCCATCTGCTGAAATAAATGTGATAAACTTCAAGTGTTCATATAAATAATGATGTATTAAATATTTTTTAAAAATCTGCAAAAGAATAATTTGTGATACTAAAGCGTGTAGACCACTCTTAGATCAATATGTTTTATGATACCTATGGCTGAGACTGTGATGCTAATCTTGCAGTGACACACTGAGCATCGATACAATCGCATCAAACTGACCAACACTCAAAACACACTGAAATATCTGACATAACATTTCATAGCTGTCAAACTGGGAAGCACTTAATAGCGACCAAAATGACCTGCACATTACTGCAGAAATTTGACGTCGGGGCTCCTTCACAGCTTCCAATGTTCCTGGCAGTCACTGCCTTGCGGAAAGGCATGGCAGACATTTTGTAAGAACGCAATGAGCAAGAGACACAATGACAGAGGCATGTCATTTAACAGGAGTGCAAGAAAAACAGCAAGCACGTGCCGCCGAGTCGGGACATCACTACAGAAGAAACTGCGGACTAGGAAGAACCGAGAAGCACGCTGTAGCAATCACAAAATGGCTCGACGCTACTGTATCACCGTCCCCCCAAAAACCCTCTTTGTGGCACAAACCACTCACATGGCCGGCAAAGATTCATGCGCGCATGAATCGAATCACAGACTAGATTACCACAGCACAGAAGGCGCTCCCACTGGGCGGGGAGAACGATCCGGCATCAAACAAGGCATGGCCACAACTGCACGCATATGTCCACTACTATCACTTGGTCGCTGGGCCGACAATTATTAACCTCGCAGTCAAAAAGGGCTCCCATTCCGCAGAAAGCAAAAAAAAAGCATGTGTATATATATATTTATAGTATATATATAAGTAAAATGCTGTATAAAAGTGCAAAGGCAAAACTACAAGCATAACTGGTACCCCTCAACTAATGTTGGACAGTCAATGTTCAAGGCACATGCGTCCGCTGCTTTTCCTCTTAATGTAAAGCAAACATGCGTCCATTGTAACAGGAAGGCCACATTTTTAAGTTCATCAAGATAACAGGTACATCAAAAAGTTCGTGTATGGTGCATAGACATTCACATTACGGCAACCTTAGACGAGTGGCCTTCTCAAAAAGTGAGAAATCACAATAGTTATGCAATTGTTTAGGAAGCTGGAAGACTACCAAAATCGGCATGAATACAGTCAAACCCCATATAAAAAATTCAACAGAATATGGAGGCAGTCTTTTTCAATCTCATAATTCGTTAAAGCACAAATTTATCACACTGTTATTTTGTAATGGTATTGCTTATTTCTTTATAACCAACACGTTATTTCTGAATTTGCTATGTCGATGTTCGACTGTACACCGCTTATCTCTCGCACCACTAAAAGGCAGTGCTCTAAAATACTCCACTGAAATCAAAAGCAGCAATGACACTCATTTCATCAACAGTGAGAAGAAATTTAAATAAGCTTGTCATTTTCACATAACCTTAAATTGTGACTTTTCTTTAAGAAGCTTCGGCACTTCTTCAATACCTCTGACACATCACATTCTATACACATAACACTGCAATGTGGCCAAACATTATAAAACTATCGAACACAGCTTTGCAAAGAAGATTAAATAAATACAGCAGTTAGATATATGGACGGTCAAATATGGAAATAAAACTTGTGTGTCGCTCTCCCTTCAGCAAGAACATGCACAAAGGTTAAAAACTCTTCGACACCATCATGTACAGAAGCAATCACACTCCATACAATGACCAGCATTCAACGCATCACAAGACATCCACTAACATCAGGTCTCACTGGAACTGCCCATGTTGCAAGACATGCCGGCACAAAATGAACATTTCTCCACTGTCATGCTTTGTCACCACTACTGCATTACCTGCAGCATACAACTATGCATCGTCGTATGCACGCTTACGACTCATCACAAGTAAGATCCAAGTAAGCTTGGCAGCAATCCATACAAACATAGCAGCCACAGTTTCATATTCTACTGAGCTTATACAGGAGAGGGATACCAATGTTTTGTATAGTGCTTGTATTGTGTAATGTAGAATTTGAAGCTACGATAACACCACCCTTGCACCAATACTTCAATAGTCATTGAGATACCAAGTGTTGATCAATGAAGAAAATAAAAGTGTACAAAACAAAATAAAACCCAGATATGCAGCATCTAAAGAAGCACGATACTGGACTAGACAAGAACAGAGTGCTATAGGCCAATGACTTGGAAGATGTCAGTGTCTATGTACACGTTCCGTCCAGTGTTTTTGCCGAAGTGAGTTGCAATGTGACGTGACTTGGGTATTAACAGCTTATCACGGACATCCGTAGGTCATCCGGTAATGCTTGGAATGAGCTGCGACACGAAAACACGGTAGGTAGCTCAATGATGCCAAATGGTATTCGTCAAGTTTCTTTTATCATGGACAAATTTGTGTCATCCAATATAACTTCAATGAGTTGTGACACACAAGGCCACGCTAGATGTCTGAGCATCATCAAATAGGCATTCACTAATGGGCTTCATCATGCTTTCCTTATGATGAACATCTGTAGATTATCCAACAATACGCAGAATTAGCTGTGACACAC
Source organism: Hyalomma asiaticum (assembly GCA_013339685.2). Lineage (NCBI taxonomy): Eukaryota > Metazoa > Arthropoda > Arachnida > Ixodida > Ixodidae > Hyalomma > Hyalomma asiaticum. The sequence goes on from JABSTT010000121.1 coordinate 33,689, forward strand.
AATGCCACATTAGACATCCGAATTTTTTGCCAAATGGTATTTGTGAACAGAGTTCTGTCACGTTTCTTTTGTCATGAACATCTGTATGAAATACACGTGATACTCAAAATGAGCTGCGTCATGCAGTTACATTACAGACGTGAGCATCGTCAAACAAGTATTCACTAACGAGCTTCAATCATTTCTTTAGCCATGGACATCTGTAGGCCATCCAATAATAATATATAGAATGAGCTGTGACACACGAACCCATGCTAGACATCCTAACGACATCAAATGGATATCCGCTACTGGTCTTTTGTTAACTCTTCTATGGGCTTGTCAATGGACTCGCATGTGATTTCTGACAAAAACATTCTTTTCGCTCTACATGTATGTAGATATAGGATAATGCCAATTAACCCTTTTTCCTTGCTACTCTAGAAATAAATATATTGAAGGCAAAACATTGCCAACGCTTCTGTGAATGTATCCGACAAAAATGATACTTTGAACCTTTCCTGTAATTTTACCATGAATGCCACAAGCACATCAACACCGCAAAGCAGCTACATATGCAACTAACAAAATTGTTAGCATAACTGAAATGGAAGATCTTGATTGGCAAACAGGGACCAGATAATTTCAAATGTTGCCCCGAGCATTACGACTCAAAATAAAGCAAGCACACGACCTGCACACACACGTGTTCCAAATCCTGCAGTCGCACTTACCGGGATTACGATAAATAATGAAGAGAGATGCCAAGTAAGTTTAGATTGGAAACATTTTCTTTCAAAACCATACTTGCATAGCTTGAAACAAAAATTGTATAAGTGGAAAAAAAATGGATGGGAATGACTTTGTCAAATTCACATGTGAACCTGGGTTTCAGTGTTTCGGCTGAGAAGCAATGTAATAAAGGAGCATATTTAATTACATGCTAGCGCTAAATATACCAGAGCTCACGGCGTGTAAATGAAAAACCATGACTGATTTACAAAAACGTACAGGGCAATGCATTACCAAGTCTGGGGTCGCAATAACACTGAGCTGCTTGTACTTTCATAGCTACTATCTATCACATAACTTGGATTAATATTTCTTGTTTGCATCAGTTTAAAAACACAGCTAAGGGGCACAATATGAAGGCGCATTTACTTTACTTTACTAGAAAAGTGCTTGTTCAATCGAACCTCAACATAATGTATGTTGGTGTTCCAAATTATACATTATAACGAATTACACTAAAAAGACATCGCCATTAAAAATGAGTTAAGAACATACATTTATAACTAACTGCAAGGCACAAAAGAGCCACTTATGTGACATATTGAATTTGTTGCAATGAGGTTTGACTGTAGTAGTAAGCACTGACCTATCAACCAATTCCTGCTCAATTTCAAGCAGCAAGGAGCAAAGCTGCATGTTGTAAATGACAAAAAAAAAAAGAGAGATAAAGTAACAGTCCTAAAGCCTAGAAGCTTATGTCTGCTGACAGTAGGATTCAGTCAGTTCATTTGTGTTAAAAGAAAAAAAAGATGAGGGAGTCAGATAAGGGGTCTAAAAGTTGGCACTGTGCATGGTGGTGGGTGTGTCAAGTTGGCACAATCAAAACCATGCCTATGCTCTTTTCGATGACCCCTTACAAACATTTATGATATGGCAAAAAGAAATAGAGTTCCTCTCAACCATTTGACCACGGCGTTATAACGATGGATCTAGCAGCTGGGCCAGGAGTGTCGGCAAGATCCGAGTTGTATAATGAGCGAAGAAGACGAGATCACAACGGCAACTGTCACAGGCATGAGCCCCTTGGTGAGCTTTTTCGCAGTTATGAAAAATCTGCAAGATACTTGGTCTTGGATACTACACAGTGTTCATGAGTTGGCACATTGGGCAGAGTAAGAGTGCACATATGTGAATAATCGCTGAAAGGCTAAGCTAGTGCTCACTAGAGGCACTATGCTAAACTTGCTGAGCAGATATCCCAGCAGCTTTCCACAGATCAATGCAAAAGTCTGCAAGAAAAATGGCCCCACGAAAGACAAGCCTGTACTTCAGCTCGCTAGCTCCACATACTGCAGCATAAGCTATTGGTCGTATCAGCCAATGAGAAGCAGCAGCCAGAAAAGGCATTCTCCTTTTGTAGTTTACAGACAATAGGCCATCTGCATATAGTCTAGTGATTGGAGACTTCATGTGATGGTCAGTGATGTAAAACAATGGGCCCTCTTCTGTTTCCTGAATATTCAGCTCAGCTATTGTTGCTGAACGCCTGACAGAAACACTAGCTCTTGCTGCGCTGCGTGCAGTTGACGTGACTTGCTTAGTCCACTTTTGACAGCACAGATCGCCACATTTCAAATGATGCATGAAGTGCAAGACAGCTAGACAATGCACTGCAGGGTGCATAACTCAAACAGAGTTTAAGGTTGTTCAGCTTTGACGAATCCACTGGCACTCATTTACACAAGGCGCTTATTTAAGGTTGCAAGACGGCCGTATGGTCATGGGCTGTATGGTCCCAGAGTGCAAAGCTTGTTGGAGTGTGGTCGAGTAAAACAAAGTCTATGAACGTTTAAGCCCGATCAGTACAGACATGTCCACATGAAGCACACCTTTTACCAGGGTGCATCAATACGGCTATTGTACATGCACGAGAGCTGCGCTACTTCCATAGATAATTTTCAACATGCATGCACTAGAATGTAGATACCGAGCATAACGTCCGTGGGTTCAATACAAACAGGCAATGGCACATTTGGTGCTTTCAATTTGCTCTCCAGGTATAATCAAAGAAACAAATCAAAGAGTCTTCTGCATTGACACGGGAGAGGAAAGAGGAAGGGTACTGCAGCTTCTAACAAGCCCACAACCATCCCCTACAGCAACCACAGCTTGGCAGTGGATAAGCAGCAAAAGGCACATGAGAGAACAAGATGGCGGCATCCAGTAACCCACACGCCTGGGTAGCCCTGCATCTGGTCACTGGCAGTGGAGATCAGACAGCGCTCCAGCCCTTGATTGAGAAGCAGGCTGTCACGTGCCACTGGCCACCCAATGGCAGCTGAGGCCCCCACTGCTTGACCCACGCTTGGAAACTCGGGGTCATTTGGCACTTCAACGGGCCCCAATGGACGGATAGCGCAAAGGCATCAGTGTGGCAAAATGGCTGCACAGTCCAGCTCTATCCAAAATCGAGCACAGTGGGAGCCATCGAGGGCACCCATCAAGGGCTCGAGACCGCGGCCGGGCCGTCGGCACTCATGCGCGCCGCCATGGCGAGGATGCGCTGCTTCTCGAGCGGGAAGCGCAGCTCGCGACCGGCGAGGCGCGCCGCTTCGAGCTCGGCACGAGCGGCCGCCGCCTCGGCGGCCACGCGGCCCGGAGGCCCCAGCTGACGCTCGCGCGCCGCCCAGTCGAGCGCCATCTGGGTGCGCAGCTCGTCGTCGAGTGGTCGGCGGGAGTAGTGCGCCAGCACCTCCTGGCGCGAGCACTGGCGCTCGCGCATCGCCTTCAGCGAGCCGTTCCAGTGCAGCAGCTGGAAGACGCTCATGAGCTCCTGGAACTCGAGCATGGTGCGCCCTCTGTTCGCCTCGAGCATGAAGCGGAACGCCTCCACACCCTGGCTTCCCTGCAATGTCACGGGCCATAGGGCAATTCTGTGATGCCGGCACATTGGATGATGGCATTATGCAAAGTGTGGTCAGTTTGTAAAGGGAACACATGATACTGCACCAAATATCATAGGCAAAGTGCGGCCAAAAACCTCATAGCACGTATTTTGCGCACAGATGTCTACGTAATGTGTCGCATACAGATACAAGCCATTAAAGGAAAAGACCGTCACCCATCAGTAGCGGTAGGTTGGAAAGGATATCCATATTGTTTTCTGCATGGAGCCTATGTAAAGCCTATCAAGGAAATCCGTATAAATTTCCCATTTAATCTTTATAGGAAATGCATAATAAGTTCCTCCATAGCTTGATGCCATCACCCAGTGCATCATGATTTTTCCTTTTTGTGAACGTTACCTCATGGCAGGCCCGTAAGCAAGGGGGGGGGGGGTGGCCTAGGGCCCGCGCCCCTCCCGAAATTTTGCTTGGGGGTAGTGTCGATAAAATAGTGTAGTGCTAATAGCATAAAATTCAAGCCTATTAATAATGTTACATTTAAAATGTCACTTATTATACATACCACGATTTTTAAAATAAATGATGGAAATAGATCTTTTTCTTGAAGAGTCAAGGCCTTCAGCAAGTGGGCCCCCCCACGCCTGCACCCTGAAAAAAATTCCTTGCCTACGGGCCTGCCTCGTGGGCTTACACAGCACTGCTTTGCCAGACACCAGCCAATTTGAGCAAACCAAAGTGACACACCAAAGTTACATTTCATTCATTGCAAACTATACATTCTGTTCATTACGCATTTCATTCATTACAAACTATGTATTCTCTAAGGGGCAGCTCGCTAGAGAACCTGTCTTCTTATTGGTAGGCATGCATGGCAAATTTTTTCTTTGATGCTGAGATTCACTAAAAGATACTCATAGTGGGTGTGGCTTCTTACAACTCTTTCATGATGAGAATGTTGAACACAATGAAGATTTATTTGTTCCTGCTAAGCTCAATGGTGGTCACATGTCAAAACCATACGTTGTATCTTTGCAGCGTGGAATCTCATTAAAATTTAAGGCAGCTCTTGCATTTTCTCACGAATAGGTACATTAGAGTTTTACAAATGAACTTCAGAATTTTCCGGTAACAGGAAAACGAAGGAGTTAGTGCCTCAAACGAAATTCCCTGCTTGCATCCACCGCTTGTTATTCACGTTACTATGTCTATACACAAGAAGCCACTCACACTTGCAGTTGATGAATAAATCAGCGAACACAATAGTGTACTTTCCCCTTGTATTAGGTACTGAATGCTGTGGCATAATTTTTGCAGAATACGCATTCACTGGAAACACAGACACCTAACTTGGCAAAATTCCAACCAGGTAACTACACGTGCCCTAAGATGTTATGTACACAACAAAAGTTAGACACTTAGAAATGAACAGAGCGAAACTTCAGAGTGACAGTCCTTGCATTCATCACCCCACCCTTGTCCTATGGCATACACCTGATGTAACAATAATACAAATATTCCATAATTTCCTTAGAGGCAGCAGACAAGCAGTAGAACTAGCAGGACCATTTGTTTGATACCACTCATTCCACTGCAACCCTAATTCTAAATGTGACAGTACCCGGCACGGGCAAGCTGTAGAAATTTTTATAAGTGTGAGTTGCTTTTATAAGTGTGACTTGCTTGGAGCAAGATAATGTCAAAGATGAACTTCGAGGCTTGAATAACCAAACAAAATTTTGCCACATAAAACTGGGTGGAAAGTGCTCTAAACCATATTATTTTTAGTAGTCCATCAGTTACTTTCATGAGGCACTAGTTGGCAATTGTAATTAACTGTGCTATTGATATAACCTAACTATAATTCTAATTGGTTACCAAGTGACATTTCCAAGTGAAGTTTCTTGTACCTCTTGCTTACTGCAAGCATCGCAGGAGAACAAGCATAAAAGGAATATTCACATCACATTCACTCACGCCAAACGAAGCCTTGGCATCGTGCACGGCCTGGGCCACAAACTCGTCCGAGATGCGGCGGCTGGGGTGCTCGTTGAACACCGAGTTGACCAGGGCAATCTTGGCTGCACTGCGACGAGCCTCTGCTTTCGTCGGGCAATTCTGCAACAACAGAAATGCAAAAGGGTTATCAAGTCGTTAGATAAACCCAACATTTACCATAACAAAGGCTTCAGACTGGCTTAAGTTTGCTCAACATAAGGGGGAGAGCTGTCGTTGGTAGTGATGCAAGTGCTTCGTCTATGTTGCCGTCTTTAGTTTGAGTTCACTGTGGCAATTGTGTCATCTTCATATTTACAAATGTGTTTACCAACTGCGAGGGTCATATGCTGGGTGAGCATTAAAAGTAGTGACTTCTAGTTAAGAATCGTTTTCATAATTTGCGCGTTTTTCCTTAGGGATACATTTTGGTGAAAAAGAAAAGAAATGGTAGCAATGACACAAAGCTTGTGTCACTAGTGTCCACTAACGCTAAGAAAGAAGCATTTGAAGCTAAGCATTTAAAGCTAAGAAGGAAGCAATTTATGCCCTGCTCTATTAGCATCAAAACGCGCCTGCAACAATACAAGAATATTTTCCTTCAACATTCATTAAGCGCTGCCCATTGAAACAGAAGTTGTGGCAAGATGAAGGGCTTTCCAATCGACAATTTGAACTGATGACCTCGTAAATGCAACAAATTAAACTACAACACTGAGTGATGACAAAGATGATGAACAACTGTCACTTGAGTACAGGCCTGTAAGAAGAAAGCCTTATGGGTCATGTCAGGTGACCTCGTAGAAATGGGGTGAAAAGCTGACAAAATATCACTAAAAAATATGTACAAGAAACAACACTAATATGACTACAAACCCCATGACATTATATATGAATCAATAGGTAAATATACATGATGAGTATAAATGCTAGTCCTAGAATTATGATAACGAGCATGACAAAGTACAAAAATGGGGCAAAAAACTCTTTAGTGTCCTAGAATTGAGAATTAATCAATGTAATAGGCACAACAAAGGTTACAATGGTAATCATAATGACAGCAGATATGCGATGGCTCAATAATGACCAAGACTTAGGAAAAATGACAGTATATGCGATGGCTCAATAATGACCAAGACTTAGGAAAAATGACAGTGTCCTGGCAAAAAGATATGAACAGTTAGAAACCAGTAGAATGTGTTCGGATATGGTTACCAAGTGAAAAAAAAAAGAAGAAACAAAAACAAACGATCATGCAGAAGCCATATCATGGGCTTGATACAGCAAAAATGACAATGACTCGCCGAAAAAGGATCAACACTCAAAAACAATCGAAATAGGTTTCAATCCCAATGTTAAGTGAGGCAAATGCTAAAGAATACTGGCAGAAGTCATATCATGTGAGCATGACTCAGTAAAGATGACAATGACTCAGCAAAAAAGAATGATTTAAGCTTAAAAACAAATGGAACAGGTTCGAACCCATTCCAAGAATTCACATAGCTTTTGCTTCTGCATCTCCTAAGTGATAGCCAAGGACAGCAGGATTTTGTTTTAATTTCTTTGTAGCTAATTTAACTGCCAAAGACACATGACATATCCCAAGACATAACTATTCTTCTGATAAACTGTGCTGAAATTACGACTACCCAGACAACACACATCCCAAGGACGTCCCGTAAATGTACCAACATCCCACATCCATGTTGGGATGTCCAAAAAGCGTCCAAGGGACTTGTACTTAGGGATCATCCCAAATACATCCATGGTTGGCCTTTACTAGGACTTCAAATTAGTGCCTTTCAGCAAGTGCCACTATTTGATTATTCCGGTACAATGTCAGATAGCCCGGTAATTCAATTTTGCATGCCTGTTTGCTTAATGGAACGCGCGCGTTTGAAGTCAGCGGTGATCGAGGGCGCCGGCTATAATTTTGTTATTTCTTCCAGAGTAGTGAGTTAATATTCTCAAGTGCAGGCCTCTTGTACTGATTTGTCAACCACATGGGAACGCCGAAGTCTGCAGAGCCCAGTACCACCACTTTTTGACTGCTCATATGAGGTAACATGGGCATAAAATAGGAAACGGCTTAAATGGTTTGGGTTTCGAATACGAACACGCCTTTCGAAAAGTTGTATTTGAAGCGGTAAGATAATTTGTAAATAAGCTTTGCTATAAAAGAGACATGCTGCCGAAAAAATCTATGCACTGATACTTGTCAGACGTAATAAATGTACAATTAATTTTTTTCAAATACGTGCACTTCGGCAGGAGCCTTCACGGCCAACTCCCCTAGTCACTGCGAGCGGTTTGTGCAGTTTGTCGCCACACGTGGTCTGACGTACGTAGTACTTAAATTGTCACTAGCTTATTTATCGGTGTGTCCAGCGTCTTTGGAATATTCGGTGATCCAGCCTGATTTCATAACATTTGCGGTAAGTTTAGAGCATTTCAGTTATTGAATTCTTAGCAGCTTTCCTAACATTTTGTTTGTTGCCCCTTCTGTAGTGTTTGCTCATGGAAGCAACGGGTACGGGACATGGATGCTGCATGCGTAGCCCACGGTAGGTCGTGTGCTGTGAGTATTGTTACAACGCTAACATTCGCATCGCTTGTATTACTGCCGCACAGCATTTTCCTCACTCTCGTGTCATAAAATATCCTTTACGCAGCGTGTCCTTTACGCAGACTGCCTGATTTGATAATGAAACGCAGAACACAGAAGAAACAGTCTCGGACGTCCGCGTCCTCGTTCACCTGCGCAGCAGAACTGGCAATAGTCTAGCAATGAAGACCACTGGTGGCAGAAAGCGGAGGACATGGGGCAGAATCTATGCATATGATACTTCCACCGGACTACTGCTGTGCAATAAATAATCGTGGAATTCACCTTATTTTGGACACTTCATTTTCTGGGTTTCCAAATAATTCTCTGGTCAGTGAACGACTGCCAGCATGTGAGAAATTAATAAATCTCACAAAGAAAGAAAAAAAATAAGACCCCAATAACCTCCCACAACCTTGCCATTGGGGATATCCCAAAAAAATCTCTTTTTGTATCACCTGGGATGTTTTTCTGCGGTATATGGGACATCCCACAGGACGTCCCTACCTCCCAAGTTGGACGTCTTTTCGTAGTCCTTAGGACGTCCATGTGTTGTCTGGGTATTGCGTTTTTATTTACTGTGTGTTTGGTTTTGTTTCAGATTGGAATAAGTGCGTATTGTTTTGATAGCGAGAATTTTCAATGCAAGACAAAATGTCAGGTACACTTGCATATCCAGAGCCATTTCCTTTTCCTTTTTTTCAAAGCTGAATTCTTTCACCACATATATGCTTGCTTCTCAGATGTAGTGACTTCCCCTGCTGGTTTCATGCACATAAATTTTCTGTTCACACATCAGTGCATCCTAGTTTTGTGCAGTGTCCATCATTTGCAAGAATATTTATGTCCGTATCGATGGAGCACAAGTGGTTGACACTTGTCTCACTGTCTTGAAAGGCAATAACGAATCTCTTGATTGACACGCAGTTTCCCTGCATAGTTCAACAATGTTAAGCAGTAACATACCATAAACGCGGAGAAGAAATTTTCGTCTCTTTATACCACAGATTCGTTCAGGCTCCATTTAACTGGGGGATGAGGCCCAGCCAATTTCAACTGCATCGGACTTAGTGCACTTAAATTGCTACATTCATTCACTCATGCAGCCCGATGCCGAGCTATGTGACCTCTTATGTTCCATTAATCATCAATGTCTGCGTGCGCCTACGTACTGGCACTTTTCTGGGTATGTGTGAATAGTGAGTTTTGACACTGAACAATAATAAACAGTGGCAGAAGCAGACCGAATTTCATACAGTTTGATTAATTCTCAAATAATGAACAGACGTTCTTACAATTAATGTAAATCAATAGTAACATACTTGCACTCATAACTTCAGCATTAGAAGCACAAGTTCAACATCTAAAGAAAGTATGCAGACCCTTCATATATACACAGAACTACTCAAAAAGCATGAATGAATGTTGAACAGCCAATAAAGTAACAGTCCCCGAGCGAGGCAGCCTGCTGCACAACGTAGGCTTGTATTGCCCGACTTACATAGCTGTTGTTGAACCATCAGCATAGGCATATGACAAAGCCCAAGCCGCGCAAAGATAAAAATTGCTTGTCAGTCTGTAGATTCCAACTGTGGACCACCGTGTTGCCAAGCCAGCATGCTGTCCGATTCAGCCACAATCAATTCATCATACAAGCGCTTTAAAGCTGGGTTTATATGCATGAAGAAGGAGACACCCATAACGCGTACATGCTCTTGAGTGCACGTTCGGCAAATGAAGATGTGAACATATCTGATTTGAATACATCTAAATAGGGCCAGTGTCATACACCCCTGACTCTTACCACATGGTTTGGCACTTTGCCTTTGCAGCCACAGCTCTGACATGGTAGGAGTGGTATTTCAGGATATGAGAAAAAAAAGTACACACCAAGCTTCGCTTGCCCCCATTTTACTGACAAGGAAAGGGCTCTTAGATTTTCATATTTATAATATGCCAGCAGGAATGAAATTGGTACTTTCGCAGCGATTTCAGGCTTATTTTGGGGCAGTTAACATTATGAAGTATTTGCAAGCTACCATATTTACACGAATGTAAGTCAACTTGATTGTACGTACACCCTCCCAAAAAAATGCAAGCCAAAAGAAAAAAAAAATGACTGGCACCATAGTTTTCGTTTTGATTGTAAGTCAACCTCCCAACTTCGTATTTCAAATGTCCACAAAATGGGTCGACTTGCACTTATGTAACTAAAGTATTAACAATATATTCAGATTTATAAGTAGTTTCTATTCGATTCGAAGGTTGAATCGAATAGCCACTTGAGAGCAAAACTGAATTTCATTTGATACTAAAGATATTCGAATATTTACGTACCCCTACATTTTTCCCCAAATAAGTTCTTGCGAGGTTGTCATTTTAAAAACCAATTTTTAGACATAAGCTGGCCAGGTGTTGAGAAAGATGCCTGCATTCTCAGTCGTTACTAACAGCCTGTGATTCAAATAACAAAATGTATACGAGATGCTACTGAAGTGATCAACAGGCAAATCAATGAACCAAATGAATTTTAAAAAGTATATTTGGTTTGACGTAACAGGGCCGGTATCTTATAAGGGTTCCAAAAGTGGACTGGTCCACTTGCCCGCGCGTGATTGGGTAAAACCGCGCTTGCGTCAGCAAAAGAGCCATTGTGACCAATCAGGCGAGGCCAAGTGGACCGGTCCACTTCGGGAACCGTTATAAGATATCGCCCCAGGTGCATAAGTCCATAAGCATTTAGTTTCAAGATGTAAGAGGAATTGTTAGCAAAACTGACAATTTGCTTGTGTGCTTCGTATTGACAAATTAAACTGCAAACATCACAAGAATCATATGGAATGTCAAAAAAACTTCTTAAAACATCTGCAAAGGCATATGGAGACTTTAGTATAGTGCCCTTGAATAAATGTACTGCACAAAAAAATCTGTCAGAAATGCTATGAAACATCTTGCACAGAGTTTTGCAGAAAACATTTTCCTCAAGAATACCTTTATACGTAAGGTGCAAATAAATTCCGGATGCTACGAGTTGTGACGATTACACTTAGATGCAAATTCAGATTGATTTAACAGCATGCCCATTATAAATAGCAATAGTTACTCAGATTTCCTGCCTGATTACTTTGCAGCCATCAGTTATATACACTGTGCCAACCCATAAACCAGCTTTTCTCTATTTTAGTTCCCCACGTATGTAACGAACACTAACTCGATGCACATAATTTTAGCATTAACATGGCCGCTCAAGAATGTAATTATTTGATGAATATCAAGCTAATAATTATATGGTGTAATAAACTGTAACTCTGGCTTCCCAAGTCCAGGGCTTAGCTTATCATGACGTTCTATGTAAGCCATCCAACGTTCAATTTGTGTCTAAAAGGTGGGAACGGTGAATTATTTCCAGCTCCCAAAACTGAATTGAGCACTTGCACTCCACAAATTCATTGCCTTTAAGATTTTTGAGTGAGACTCAAGAAATACTACGTATCACCGGATGCGTAGTCTTGTCTTGTTTTTTCTAGTGTCTGCATTTTGCCTTGTGCTTCTGTCCATTATGAAATCAGATGTGTGAGTTTGGGCTCCACAAAATCTCAAAATTATTTTTCAAGCAAACCTTGTTTTGCCTTACAAGTGCCGGTGTCTTACACATTGGGCACCCACCCATATACAGAAACCATCATCATCGTGAAAGCAGAACACGCACGCTTCTTTCTTCTCTTGCACTTCGATACTCGAAGTGCAAGGGCCTCTCATGTAACACATGCACACTCTTCAGCGCATATTTCGCAAACGAAGACGTGAACATATCTGAGCAATGAGAATCCCTTGCTTTCTCTACCAACAAAAGAAGAAAAGAAAGAAAAAAGGAAGTAGGAAGCAATGACAGAAGGGATGACAGAAAGAAAGTAACCAAAAAAAAAGGAAGAAAGAGGGAAAGGAAGACAGCAAGCAAGAAAGAAGTACAAAGAGACAGACATATGGACAAAAACAGAAAAGGGAAAAAAGAAAAAGGCATGCACACACCAAGCTTCACTTGTCCCTCTTCAATTGTTACACATTACATCCAAAGATTCCTCAACATGTGCTTACTAAATTAATTTATATTTTCTTAATGTCTAACATTCAAGCATGCACCACAAGTAACGGTTATCCCCAAGTTGTAACTATCAAATTCAAGGGCTATGCTTTCGAGTAGTGGAAGGTTTCTGGGAGCTAGGAATATAACATCATGACCATGTCTTGATTCATTGACATCAATGAATGGTATCTATTGTAAGCCACAAAAGGTACTCTAGATCACTATGTTCCTATCTTTCTTCATTTTTGATTTGTGTGCTTCAGTTTCGACAATTGCACTGTGGGTCTCACTATGGTGTGCAAGGGACGCAGCAATAAGATTTCTATACCCGCCTGCTTCCTGTTGTTTATAAGTGCAACCTCCAAACCTCATTCTCAACCTCAGCAAAGACAATAGACATAAGCTTCCTTTTTATTTATCCGCATGAAAGCATTTTCCTACAAAAAGAAGAAAGCCATCAGTTCGCTGTCACACTGACATACATACGTCACTGAGTTGACGCTCCAGCTGAGCTTCACCTCTGCCAGACCACCTTGGACCGATGTCATGAAAGTGACAGACACCTTTCCCCATTGCTCAAAGGCCTAAAGTGTATGGCTGTCAGTGCTTAACATGATCAGCACTGTGGCATAGACAACTCTGACTGAAGTTAGTGCCGTAAGGTGATGGGTTCTGTTGCCAAAATAATATTTGTCTATCTGCCAGCTGAATACATAAATGAATATTATTTCAGCAATGGTACACACAATATTGCAGCGCTGGTTTTAGTAAAAGTGGTCCAGGCCAAGCTGCAGAGCATTTGCATTAAACGTGCTGACAGCTGTACATGGCACCTGCCTGTCGATTGCCGATACTCTGCGTTGGAAAGCGTTGTGACAATTCTGAAACTACACTTTTCTGTTGTTCTAATAAGCTACAGATAATTTGCTTTGTTCCTTCGGAGCATCTTCTGCTCAACCAGAACATTAGCCACCTAGGCTATTTGTTCAGACTACATGACCTTCTTCTTAAGTCATAATATGTCTTACTTTCCAGTCTTGCTGTCCGATGCATAATAATTATCTCACTTTTTAAGATTCACTTTTGAAACAACAACCAAATCCAGCCCAAGCAGTCTCACCTGGAAGCTTCCAAAACAGCTGCCACCTGGCAGCGTGACGTAGCACACATAAGGCGGGCTGCACGACGGAACGAGCTCATATGTCACAGGCTCGCCGGGACGCTTCATCTGCCAAAACTCCTGCAAGGCCTCCACCACGTTCACTGCAGGCAGAAGAACGAAAACAAGGGCATGAGGCATGAGAATCCTATTCGGAATCTATTTCCCCATGAAGCCTATGTCACAACAGTCATGCAGTCCTTGTCACTGCAGATGTCTCACTACATCTAAGTAGGCCATGCAACTGCAGTCATGTAGTTAGTCTATGTGAACGCAGTCACATAGACCACGGTCCATGTGACCACGGTCCATGTGACCACAGTCATTGTGACTGTGGTCATTCAGCCCATGTCACTACAGTCATGAAGTGTATGTGGCTAGTTATGCGGCTATAGTCATGTTGCTCACGTTAACACAGTTATGCAAACCCTGTGACTGCATCACATAGTCTATGTGACCATGACCATGTCACTCTAGTCGTGTTCACTGTTTGGTTACTGTAGTCATGTGACCTTGGCTAGCAACAGATGAAGAGTACAGGAAGGCTCTCGTGAGTGCATAAACAGCTGAGGTAATCATGAGCGATGACAAAGAGGGCTGTTTATTGCACGATCAACCCACCATGTAGCACTACGTACATGCTACGTTCACTCTGTAAAACCTGAACCACCATTTCACTTCAAGAAAATATTTCAACATCTTCCTAGCCTAAGTGCTTGGCAATGACGAACACATTCATATGCATTAATATAATATTAGCTTAGAAATTCATCCGCAGACCAATACAAAACTAAGGTTTACTCTGGCATGTGCCAAAAAATGCTGCTGTGGATTTTGCATTAGATGGGGAACAGATGGACAGTAAGAGCGACGGAATGGATACCAAGAGAGGGAAAACACAACAGAGGAAGGCAAAAGGTTAGATGGAGCGATGAAATTAAAAAGTTTGCGGGCATAAAGTGGAACCAACTCGCTCAGGATAGGGTGGATTGGAAATCGTTGGGAGAGGCCTTCGTCCTGCAGTGGACTTAAATAGGATGATGATGATGATGAAAGTGAAAAACACTGAAGTGGCTTAGACTGAGAGATTATTGTTGAGGAACTCCACTGTTGTTAATTTTGTCAGTTTATGTTCAATATTAAAAATGAAATCAAGATCAAAATGTCATCCTAGTTTCGGCTTTGAACCCCCTATGCCAACTTTGAGATGATGTCAATGAACCCCAGTTCTCTGCATTTTCTCGCCCTCCTGACTCAGTCAAATTGTCTTAAACACACCACGTAAACTCTCCAACTTCCTTGGAATGCAATGTACATCTTCTTTATGCACAAATAGTTATGTAGGACTTTGTATGCGCCATCAGAAATGTATGACGTCAAGCATATTTGTGTGGGGACCTCGAACCAGGTGTTCCCACTTGTATTTTCTTTTTGCACCTTTGCTAGCTTACGAAGCGTCTTCTACTCATGATAGTGGTGCTTTTGTTAACGTTAAAATGTCATTTACTTATATTTCCTTATATGAGGAACATGTTAATTTCATTTTAGTGTCCCTTCAATGGGAAATGAATTCCACAGGTGCTTATGCAGCTTCTTCCTTATTATTAAGATTATGTGCTTCACGATTAACTAACTCCCTATCAGGCTTATGTAACTGCAGTGATGTTATGCTAACTAAAGCAAAGTGTACTCGTAGTTTCCATACTTAAGTCTAAACTAAAACCAATTTTTTTTCTCGCCATTAACATGTTCATTCAAATAAAGGTTTCTTTTCCACATGATATAGAAGCCTGGAATTCCTCATTCCATACTGACCGTTTACTGCCAGTCAGTGAGATTTCAGTCACAGCTACAGATAACCTCTTTAAAATGTAATTCGTTTTTGCTTTGCCTTTCTTTTTCTTATTTTGTGTGCCTTAGTTCATGTGCAGATGTTAACTGCTTCAAATAATTTATGTGTATTCCCACTTTTGCAAATGCCTCTGCAAAAGGCTTCAGTAAGTGTAAATTAATCAATCAGGTGATTGAACATACCATATAGCAAACCACGTGGGTTTTTTTAAATGAGTGTTTTGAAGTGTCCCAATCAACATATCAGAAACGACACAATAGGCTTTGCGGGGCCAAAGAGAAAACTGCTGCAAAATTGAATATTTTTAACCTCACCTACGAAAAACTGCCTCAACACGTTCCTCAATTTCGTGATGCATATGCACCATCAGGTGGCATCCCACTGAAGACATTCCGTGAAACATAGCTTCAGAATCATTTTTTTAATGTCTTAAAGATGGTTAATTGTAATAGGATAGTTTATGCACAGCATAAAAAGAAAAACTTACGTGCAAAATCATGGCACAATTTTTTATGTCAAATAGGACAGAAATGATTTCTGAAACAGCCCACGTTGGCAACATTTCTGCATGCAGCTTTTAATTTTCTGGTGAGCAATGGCAATGACAACAAAAAGTGACCCCAAGTTACCACTTTCCAAATTTCAAAGAGTATGCATGCAGCCTTGTTTATAACAAGTAGATCAAGATGGCACTCTCTTTAGTCAGGTGTAATGTACTGTCCACCACATTGCAACCACATGCTGGTTTGGCTAAAGAACATCTGCATAGGGATGTGTATTAGATGTCATTACCTATGGGGATTCATCAGTGTAACGTAGGAAGAGAGGAATGCTGAGAACAGTGCCTTGCTGTAAATTAAACAACAAGCAAGTAATATCGGAGTTAAGTGGCTTACAGCAGGCATACTGAAAGTGATAGAAAAGACAGCCAGTTACACAGTGAATGCATGAAGCATTGAGGCCAAATTTGCAGAGTAGTTTAGGACCAACACCGTTTCTTTGAAACCTGCATTTTTGTCAAAGATAAAATTATGGCTAAGATTTCTTTAATGCTGAAGACACGAGTCGAGTACATTAGCTTTAATCCGGAATTACAGACTTATTTTTCCTGTTTAGACCATATTATTGCCAAAGCAAATATTCATAGAACTTAGCAGACTTCAACAGTTTTCGAACACTTTGTTGTTATCTGTTTTTACTGGTCTTGAGCCGGTGAGATGTACTGCCAGGATGTGCAGTGTGGAGGGCTGTTGCAGGAATTTCAAGGCCGTGTTACCATTCAAATTTCGTTATAATATGGCATCTACGGCATAATGAGCCCTTTCAAATGACAGAGGTGGCTTTGTGGCAATGCATGGGAGTAACCTTGTAATGGCACTTGAATTATGACTACATGTAAGTATCTCGATCAGACTGAAATCTATCAGGCTTAAACAGCTACATTTAGCCTCAAGAAATTATGGCCGATATCATCAATTGACTCATTTCTTCTATCACATAAATTTTTGTTGGTTTGTTTTACCTCTTTACCTCCTTTTTCTGTTTTGCATAATTTCCAGGGGCATTGTAATTAGCGTGTAATTTTGCACCTAGCCTACACTGTTCCCTGAAATGCATTTTACACACATTGATTTTATTGTACCTTTGCTTTGTGTGGGACTTCATGATGACCGAAACACCAGGGAGAGCGGCAAAATCGAAATGTATTATATTTTAATTTGTACCAGAAATCGGTTTCCGCGCTGACTGCAGCGCCATACATCAACAGTTTTTCCGAGTGGATATGACATCACCATGCTGGCTTTGCTGCAGGTTCTGATTGGCCGGGAACAGTAGGAATAAGAAATATGCATCACACATGCTTACAATGCATCGCATATAAGAAATTTCAAATTGAGAACATGTTTTATGCTTGCTAAAGCTACTGAAAGGTACTAATTTGTGCATTACAATTTCATTTTGCTTGTAACTGACACGAGTGCTGTGCGCCCCATGTGGTGTTTGCGATAGGAAGGCCACAGAGGGCAGCGCAGTTCTGGTTCTGCAAGATGTAAGCCACGTTCTGATCGGAAGCAGCGTGCACGTCTCGGGATGCCGATATCTGTCGTCTCCTTTTATTTTGAATTTGTAAGTTCAATAACTTGTGTTTGCCTGCATCGACCTCGAAAATTCTTTTTGCATTTACCTCAGGCAAATACAAAGAACCCACTTCGATGCAAAATTCAGCGAGTAAAATATGGTTTCAGGACCCCTTTAAACACTAAAGAATTTTTGATATTGTCATGGACAGTCTACAGGAGGCCTTCAATTGGTCTCTGACTATGGTGCCTCTTGTATTCACTCTTTTTGATACAACAGTTCCTGTTGAGCTTGAGTGTTTGAGTTCCTATACCTTATAACAAACATACATTGTCTATCTGCTTGGCTTTCTACCACAACTTTAAAAAGAAAAAAACAGCAACTTCCCCACTAAACATGTGTGCAAAGAGGTCTCAGAAGTGTCTCTCAGTTGTTTTTAATCATAAACTTTTTTGATAGTAATTAATGCTACATATCCTGCTCCTTATCAAATAGATTTCTGAGTACAGTGTACTTTGCCTTAAAATTGAGGCAATTGTTACAAACATGGAGTTGCACATCTGAACAATATTTACAACTTAATGAATGGAATATGACGCGCTTCTACAACAATTAGCCACAGCGAATAGGTTGCACTGCGTGAACGTTATGCCCATATGATGGTAAGAGCACAGCATGGCGTGTACAGGAAGCACAAAAGTGAACAAATCATATGCCATTAACCTTAGACCTACAAGTTGGAGTTGTGATACTGTGTGAAGCTTTTGTTTTGTGCTAAGCACTGGCAATCGAGAACAGGTCCACGGACCTCAACATATCTTGCTATAAAATGCGCGGACTTGCATAGTTTGTGCAGCATTTCCTTCCGAGTGAAATGGCAATATATAGGTAACGGAAGAACTTCCAACGGAGACTCATTTGTAAGTACGCAGATAAAAGTCAGTGCATGAAACAGTCTGAAGGCAGGGCCCGTAGAGCTGACAGTATGACTAACTAGTACACGGAAGAATGAAGCAGACCACGAAGATGCCAGAGCATTACTTGTTGAATGACCCACTAATTAATGGTGCAATTTAAATCTTATAATTAAGAGCGGACAGTGGCATTTACACAGAACTCCTGCACTGACAGCGACGACACCAAAGACTACGGGTTTGTCATGGCAAATATCACATAAGCACAACAGTACACTTCGAAAAGGGGAAGTACATTGTTTCTATTTGTAGAAATACAGGAACCAATGATTGAAATCTCTTACCCCTGTTCCCTCAGATGTCCGCGCAAATTTATAAACTGCACTCTAGGAATCGTAAAAGCTACCCAATTTTTCACATGCGAACAGTTATTCTTAAAGTCCGTGCATGCATGCGCACATGAAACATCAGCGATAATCTACGCAGACCAATAAAATTTCGTGTTTGTTACGGTGCGTTTACCAACACTACCAAGCAAGCGCAGTGTCCGGGAGCTGGTTTATACATGCGCGAAACTCATTAATTACACATAATGGCGCCAGCCGCGCATATTTTTCGGCAGGCGTCCTTCCTGTCACATAGCTCTCGCATTCCCGTCCGGGCTTCCTGGCTGGCTTGACGCGCGAGGCCCGTATGTACTACGTTTCGGAAGTTTCGGAATACAATAACGCCAGCTGCGCGATATCGCAACAGTCCTACGTACGCGACGCTTTTTGATTCCGCGACGCGCCAGGCGTCGCACGAATCGTCGCGTCTCCGCCGTCATTCGGGCGAGATATAAACCCAGCTGCAAAAAGCGGGCGCGGCGGCGTCGCGAAGCACGTGCGCGTGCCGCCACCCGAATAACCGGTCTCGGGCCGCGCGGTAGCGACGGCCGACGACCCTGTGCCGCCGCCGGCGGCGTCCGCCGAGACGAACGACCCCTTTATGGCGAGTGGGTCAGGGGCGGCGACGGCGTGATCACGTTGGCCCACCTCGGCTGCAGCCCTGGGGGCCCCGGGCGAAGCTCTCCACCACGGCGTCGACCGCTTCGCGCAGCATCGCCTTGGCACGCTGGTCGGCGTCGCGCTGCTGGGACGTCGGCGTCGACGAAGTCGACGACCCGCCGCCGGCGCCTCGGCGACCGCCGCTGCCGGCACCGCACGGCAACGACGATGGACCCGTCGTCGCAGCCGTCGCCTCGGCGTCGCTCGCGCTCCATCCGAATCCCGCGGCAGCCGCGCGCATCATGCCCGCAGCCGGAGCGTGAGAAAACGCGAAGACGCACACACCGCACACGTGAGAGGAAAACGCACTTCTCGTGGGTGGTTTTGAGCTCGTCCCTTGCCACCCCCTTGTTCTGGAGCAGAAACCAAAACACACAACACGCACAGACGCACCGCCAACGCGGACAGATGTTTCCCGTCGCAGGCACGGGCGCAGACGCTGGCAGACGCTCTCTGCGCTGGCGGGGCTGGCGGAGCGCGGGAGAGAGGGAAGCGCGCGAAGTGAGAGAGCGGGAAAGAATAAACCGCGGGAAAAAGAGAGAGGAGAAAATGGAGCTGGCGGCGCGCTCTTGAGAGAGAGAGAGAGCTATGTGAAAGAGAGAGAAAAAGTGAGAAAGAAGGGCAAGGTGGAGTAATAGTCACTGTTTCACGCCGTAGGCTGAAGCCGGCGAACTCCATAGCAATTTTTTATGAGGGCACTACATCGAAAACGATCTATTCTGAAGAAATTTCGTAACATGCTATCGTGCACTGCTTGTCGAAGACCAGCCCACGCTGCTTATGATTTTTATTTTGTTCAGACTAAAGGTCACATGAATTCCGCCTTGTGCTTTGTTAAGCCCTTCTAGATCAAATTTTTGTGATAATCTACAGGACAGTGTATGCGAATATCTCGAAAGAATAGCCAGATTAAATTATGTGGTTATTGTAAAGCGGTTCACGCACTCGGTTGGTTCTCGTGAGACTCCAAATAAACCAAACCACGTCAAACTAATCACCACACGCGATTTTGATTTTTCTCATCCTGGTAGATTCGACCTGCACGTCTAAATTTCTACCATTGACGTTTTACTGACTTTTACCACTCCGGCAGCCATGGCAACGCCACAGCTGTGTAGTCCCTTTAAATTTGCCCCCTCCGCGCTCTATTGTTTATTTTATCTTTTTTTAGATTGTTCGAGTCACGGCCAGATACGGTGGGCGCTCCTCTCCGCCGTTGGCAACGGTGGCCGGCCCGTCGCCAGAATGAGCGTTCACATCACACGGCCATGGTCGCGAGTTTCTGGTCGCAGCGGCGGATACCCTCAGTGCGGACGTGATGACTGAGCAGCGAGACCAAATCTTGGCCGATTTTCAGGTGAGTGAACGTGCGTCGCAGGGCTTCGCATCACCGGGCCCTCGGCCGCCGCACGTCCCCGCACTACCGCTCTCAGTTTCGCCCGAGCGAAGGCTCTAGTCTGCGCCGTCTTTGAAAGGATTCGGCCGACCGGACACACCAGCGAAGAACACGACCCCGACGGTCGAAGTGTTCCAAAGCGCAGCGTCACCACGAAGTTGGCAACTCGCGGACTACAATCTACCGCGAGTAAACCCGTCACGCGCCCTCCCCAGGGAGGCGACTGATTGCGCGCAGTCGCCTACGACTTGACGCATGGTTCGTTTTGATGTAATAAAGCGGGCAGCAGGGGGACTGCATTCCGCGAGGTCGGGAACACCGTACGTTCACCTGTTGTGAGTGGGGGCTCTCCCCTGGGCGCTACCTTTGGTGTTGAAAAAAAAAAAAAAAACCTGCCTCTACTGCTGTTGTGCAATCGAGTGCTTTTTCTCACAAGCACGGCCGTCAGCTGTCGCCCACCGCCGTCCCTTTGTTCGGTACGGGGACACTGAAACAGCTGTAGCGCACGCGGTTCTTTTCTGTCGATGACTGCGCGAAATGCCAGGAAGAACTCGCAGTCACCTACGTATATTGCCTTTCGCTATGCTGCTGGCGTCAGTTTTCCCGTGCGACGGAATTTCTTTCTTTAGGCATCCGATTCCGTCCGTCGCGCAGTCGTCGGATCGCCTCGCACACGACTGTTCCACAATCGCAGGAACCGC
The DNA here is from genome assembly GCA_013339685.2 of Hyalomma asiaticum. Taxonomy (NCBI): domain Eukaryota; kingdom Metazoa; phylum Arthropoda; class Arachnida; order Ixodida; family Ixodidae; genus Hyalomma; species Hyalomma asiaticum. Next base: position 55,134 of record JABSTT010000121.1, read on the forward strand.
GGCACGGACATGCCTCTTGACCAGGAAGTCATGGCCGGGATAGACTAAATTTGGTGAACCATGCAATTGCGTCGTTCGAGTTAAGAATCGAGCCAAGGCCAAAGGTCCCCTCGCGATCCTAGGGCCAGTTGGTTGCAGTGCGTGCAAATTTGTTGCCCTATGGTTGTGCAATAGAAATGCGTTGGCTACCGTTTAATTGCTTATCAGTACTTTGATAAGCGTTCTGACAGGATGTCAATTCAGGCGGATGTGTAAGTAGTAGTGATACGCTTACTGTACTGACCTCATGGGATAGTACACAAAGACTTGTTTGAGTCCACCAATCTCATACCCTAATCTAATCGCTGTAGTCCTGGAACTAAAGGCTAAAACAAAAAAGGGCAGTTTAAAAAGCTTGCTGAAATTAGGTAGAGCAGTGTGTTGATGACCTCACTATTCAATGTAGATTTTCAAAACTGCTGTCACGAATACATGTGCATTAATATGTTGACTCTCAGCAGAAGTGTAGTTGGGCAGATACTGCAAGCGAAACTGGCAAAATCAAAGGCTTGTCTCGTAATTTTTGTTGCCACTGTTTCAACGAACTGTTTTAGTATGAACCAGCTTGCTGATATATTTTTATTTTGGAAACGTGCTTGTCTTGCCTGCAGTTTAACAAACTTGTGTCCACCCAAAATGCCTTGTGAAAATACGTTATGCAAAGTTAAGCATGATCATTTCTATATGTGGCTGTCACAGGCATCTAAAACATGTGCTCTTGCTTATGAAAACTGTAGCTTCTTGATGGTGGTGTCATAAAGTCGGAGGACCTTGTGAGTTGGAAAGCAAGTTATTCTGTGTGATTGGTACAAACTCCCAGTGGTAGGTGGCACAAAATTTTTTTTACAGTTGTGCAAATCCATGGCAGCGGTTAGCACGAGTTCGTGTTTTTTTTTTACCGGTAAAACAGGAGCATGGGAGCATACCGCACAAGCACTTACTTAACCAGAGATTTCAACCATATCCATTCCTCCATTGCTGTCCTGCAAACCCTCTGGGTATCTTACTTCCATTCTTGTAAATGAAGTCGGCTGTGTGTTCACGTAGTCTAAACTATTACGCTGCATTTCGGCAGCCATGTAGCCACCAAAATGATGATGTGCAGGCTGCAATATCAGCACTTATCATCTTTTATGGGCCTATAAGCCATTTTCTCTTTTGTGTAGCTGGGTTAGCATAGCTGTATAGCTAGCATGACTGCTAGCAACAATAGCTAGCAGTGGTTTGCTTAACTAAAATACATTCAATTTTCTTTTTTGTCACTCCTGTCAAAAGAAAACAATGAAAGTGCTGTGAGCTGATTATTATCTCGCTGCTAATGGTTTGTGCTATCAACCAAGTAAATCGTGAAAGCCACAGTGACAGTGCATCTCTGGTTAGGCTCCTTATCAGCGGGGGTCGCTACCAGCGCCGCCTATCATGTTCGCTACTTGAGTAAGCCGTTATCCATAAACGTAAAGAAGTCTATGGAGAAGTTAAAATTGTCCTTTATCGCCATGATAGTGTGCACCAGCATATTATTGCCTTTCTAAGCAAAAGCTCAGATTATGCACATAGTATCATTCACATGCTGAACTTTTCCACAGTTGTCATGAAAGTGTGTATGGCATGTTGCGCTTGAATCAGCAAGCAGTGTACACAAAGGATGCTGTTACTGTGCTTGATAACTCAATAGTGTATTGTCAGTCCGTGTGAGAGTGCCTTCTGATGTTTAATTGCCATTATATTTCTTTGTAGTTAATGTTTTCTCAGACGTTCTCACACATTTCTGGAGCTTTGTCCTTCACTGTAGATGGTTCATACTGCCACATTGTTGTACCGCAGAATGCTCCAGCAGCTGCGGCTTCAAATAAGACTGAACTCCATATTGGGCGAGGCTGTGCCCAAAAGATCAACGAATGTTCACAGCACAATGTTAACACTGTGGTCGGTCGTTGAAATATGCCCTCTCAATTTGATGCGCCGTCTATTTAAAGGTGTCGTGGAACATTTCAGCATAATCGCAAGTGGTCATGTTGGGCGTGCAATCTGAATAGAGTCCAAACCTATTGATGCAGTTCTTGATTTTATTCTTGCTAATAACAATCTGATTTGAAAAAGTTCTTGTGTTAGAACGCATCCTTTTGGGTGCTTAACAACTTGAAGCTTATAATTGATATTTGCCCTATGGCCTGGTAAAAGTCACTGCCACAACATTTTTATTTTATGTGAAAATTGATAATTCTTACTTGAAATGAGAAGTCAAAGCCCTTCGAACTCTAGAAAAATGATAGGAAGTGTCAGAGGTTCTCTGACATAGCTTAATACACTCATAATTGTTTTCGTGAACCAGTTTCTGTTCTATATCCCCTTCAGGCAAGCATTATGAAGTTTATATATGCATCATTTCTCCATGTATTACTTCAGTGGCACTCCATATTTTATTGCGAGAAATAACACAATCCTATATGTTGAAATGCTTGCAAAAGTATTGAGTAATGAGTTGTTGTCCTGAAGCCAGTGCTTTATTTTTTTTTAAGAGAAGGCAAATTTATTCTTGATTGTGTTCATTATGAGCCAACGAAAATTACATTTTTGACGTTGCTCCCGGAATGCGTCACATCGACCCACTCGTCAAATATGTTAATGCATACAGAACACTATGTTTCTGCAGGAATACGCTGCACGCTCAAACGGACTTAAGTACACATGGAATATGCCAGGGGTTAAAGTCATCCAGAGCTGAGTGTTTCTTGATCTTTTGTGCCTGCTTGTCAACTGAACTGCCGAAAACATGTTGCATCGACATATGTCTACATTGCGCCTGAAGGGATAGTTAGAAGCTGGATTCACGATGTTGACTAGTTCCACTTTCCCATCCACTGCAGTTCCTATACATAATAACTAGAACTGGCGCTCTTTAGGCCAAGCCTGGCCCTTGCGCCATAAAACAACATATATCATCATCACTGCAGTTCCTACATAGGAGCAGATCACATACATGCAGTTCTCAAGAAGTAGTAGTAGTAGTATCTTTATTTCTTGCAGAATTGCACAAAAATATGGGCAGAAGCAAAAGGTGTACATATGCCTGATGGAGGCCTCTGCAACTATGGTTTTGAACAGATACACATGTATTACACAAAATAAAGCATTTGACGCTTATATAATAACAAGAGTAGTACAGTAGCGGTATTTCTCACTTACAAAAGCAGCAAATCACAAACTTGTCATGCTTTAGATACCTGTGCCTCATACAGCCATCAAAAAGACAAAAGCGGAAAAGGATGGCACAGTAATGAACAACATAAGGGCTAACAAAAACAACAGTGACATACTTTCGATGTTGCCAAATATTTGCTTTTACTCAGCAACGACATTGTGCTTAACCTTACTGCTAACAAACATACTTAAATAAATGTGTACTGGACAGTGCCACTAAGACAAAACATCAATTGTCATGTTTTCCTGACAATGCCTTTTAGAAAATCAGTGGTCATCTGACAGATTTATATGTCTGCAGTCTTGGCAGCCCTTTGTAGAATAGATGTGCAACTAGCATCACAGGCTTCATGCTATTGATGCCCTAGGATCAGTGAAAGTGATGAATTGATGTTGCCTGACAGCCGGGTGGGACAAAGAAGAGTTCGTGTGCTAGCTGATGGTTTGGAACAGATGAATAAAATGTGACCATCTATCAAGTCTTACCTTGGCAATGCAACATTTGGGGCCTTGGTGGTGTCGTGATAGCCAAGGTGATGGGACCAGAGATGTGATCTTTTTTTAAGACTGATCTGGCATAGTTGAGGCACACATTGAAATACCATAATTGTTTCCACACCCGATTGGCATGGCATAAATGGCAAGCTGGTGTTATTTTTTTTTTCACTCGCTTTAAAGACTAGTAAACAACCACGACATTCAAAATTTTGAGGAAATAAGTGAAATAAGTATGTACTGCTACAATGTCATCATGATGCTGTAAGGAGTTTGCAATTAAATGCTGTAATAAGGAAGTTATAGGAAAGGGAAAAATCTTATCATGGCTGCTTCGACTGGTTTTGTTTTCCTGCTTGGCCTCGCTGCCCTCTGCAGCAGAGAGCTAGGCATGACCTTTCGTGATGGGCACGCCCACTTCAATGACGGGACACGACATCAGTGAATTGGTGCTCCTCACCAGTATACCTCACGGCTTGTAGTGCTGGTATAGACCATTTGACGGGCTCTGTGCTGAGAGAAATGGGAAAGAGTAATGGTCAAGTGTTGGAGAGGCACCGAGGAATTGTTTTTTTAAAGACGCTCAGATATTTCCACTATGTAGAGATTTAAAGTTTTTATCCAGTGCTGGTTTTTTACGTGGAATCTCTTATTCACAGTGACCTCAGCCTTTCCTCACTCCTGAGGAATTCGTTGAGGAATTCGCAGAAATTTTGGTCTGTCTGTCTGTCTGTCACACAATTCAGCCGCCCGGCCAAAGCTTAAGCACTTGCCTAATGCCCAGCCATCTTGAACTGGTAGCTGCATTCATACTTGTGAACACTGTTGATCAAAAAGCAAATGCTATGCATATCTGAGGTGCAACGTCAATATGGAAGTATTAGGTGATGAGTTCCTTTAGTAGAAAATACATAGATACGTAATTCTTAAAGACCCTAGTATTTGTTAGGCTGCGCTAAAGATGTGACGCTATGCGCGAAAAAGGCCTCTGCTGATGGTTTGGTGCTGCCACCTGGCAGTTGCCCAGGGATTCTGCACAAGCTCATGTTTCCCGACGGCGCTGCCAGATGGCGTCCATATTGCATGCAGCGTAGTACGGCCGGCACAAGACTAGTCTTTCGACGACATCTGCA